>JAJPUD010001593.1:0-18152 GCA_023553655.1 Myrmecobius fasciatus
AAAAAAAACATCAAAAAGGAAGAAAAAAACTTGAGAAAGAAAACAAAATGCAAGCAAACAACAATAGAAAGAGTGAAAATGTTATGTTGTAGTCTACATTTGGTTCCCATAGTCCTTTCTCTGGGTGTAGATGGCTCTCTTTATCACTGAACAATTGGAACTAGTTTGAATCATCTCATTGTTGAAGAGAACCACATTCATTAAAATTTATCACCGTATATATAGTCTTGTTGTCATGTATAATCATCTCCTGGTTCTGCTCATTTCACTTAGTATCAGTTCATGTAGATCTCTCCAGGCCTCTCTGAAATCATCCTGCTGGTTGTTTCTTACAGAACAGTAATATTTCATAAAATCCATATACCATAATTTATTCAGCCATTCTCCAATTGTTGGGCATACATTCAGTTTCCAGTTTCTTGCCGCTACAAAAAGGGCTGCCACAAACATTTTTGCACATGTGGGTCCCTTTACCTCCTTTAAAATCTCTTTGGGATATAAGCCCAATAGAAACACTGCTGGGTAAAAGGGCATGCATGGTTTGATAACTTTTTGAGCATAATTCTAAATTGCTCTCGAGAATGGTTGGATCCGTTCTCAGTTCCACCAACAATGCATCAGTGTCCCAGTTTTCCCAATCCCCTCCAACATTCTTCATTATCTTTTCCTGTCATCTTAGCCAAACTTACAGGTGTGTTGTGGAATCTCAGAATAGTCTTGATTTGCATTTCTCTGATCAATAATGATTTGGAGTATCTTTTCATATGATTAGAAATAGTTTCAATTTCTTCATTTGAAAATTGTCTGTTCATATCCTTTGACCATTCATCAAATGGAAAAATTGCTTGATTTCTTATAAATTTGAGTCAATTCTCTATATATTTTAGAAATGAAGCCTTTATCAGAACCTTTGAATGTAAAAATTTTTCCCACTTTATTGCTTCCCTTTTAATGTTGTCTGCATTAGTTTTGTTTGTACAAAAACCTTTTAACTTAGTATGGTCAAAATTATCTGTTTTGTAATCAATAATGATCTCTTGTTCTTTTTTGGTCACAGATACCTTCCTCCTCCATAGGTCTGTGAGGTAAACTATCCTTTGTTCTTCTAATTTGCTTATAATATCACTCTTTATGTCTAGATTATGAACCCATTTTGACCTTATCTTGGTATACAGTGTTAGGTATGGGTCAATGCCTAGTTTCTTCCATAATAGTTTCCAATTTTCCCAGCAGTTTTTGTGAGATAGTGAGTTCTTATTCCAAAAGCTGGGGTCTCTGGGTTTGTCAAACTCTAGATTGCTATAGTTATTGACTATTTTGTCCTTTGAAGCTAATATATTCCACTGATCAACTAGTCTATTTCTTAGTCAGTACCAAATAATTTTGATGACCGCTGCTTTATTATATAGTTTTAGATCTGGTACAGCTTGGCCACCTTCATTTGCTTTTTTTTTTTCATTAATTCCCTTGAAATCTTTGACCTTTTGTTCTTCCAGATGAATTTTGTTATAATTTAAGCCAGCAAAATAATTTCTCGGGAGTTTGATTGGTATAACACTAAATAGATTGTTTTAGGCAATATTGTCATCTTTATTATATTCGCTAGACCTATCTAAGAGCACTTCATATTTTTCCAATTGTTTATATCTGACTTTATTTGTGTGGAAAGTGTTTTGTAGTTTTGCTCATATAGATCCTGATTTTCCCTTGGCAGATGGATTCCCCCAAATTTTATATTATTGACAGTTAGTTTAAATGGGATTTCTCTTTGTATCTCTTGCTGTTAGATTTTGCTAGTGATATATAAAAATGCTGATAATTTATAGGGATGTATTGTATATACCTGTTTCACTTTTCATGCTCTTCATAACCTGAACCCTCTGAAGTTTTCTAGGTTTTTTTTTGACACATTACTACCTTTCATAAACTCTATAGTCCAACTCTACTGGCCTAGCTATATTATATTTCATCTTATATCACTTCCTTCAAGGCTTGTCTCAAGCACTTCCTTCAGAAGGAATTTCCTGGTTCCCCCATTGATAGAGCCTTCCCTTCTTTGGTTACCCTCCAATTATTTTGCATACTTATAGCTATTTATTTTGTCCATGGTATCTTGCCCAGTAGAGTGTAAGCTCCTTGAGAGGAGGCTTTAACTTTTTCTCCCTATCTCTGACATTTAGCTCAATGTCTTCCACAGGATAATGTTGATTGATCAATTTATTTTTTTAGGAACTTTTTTCTGTTTCCTCACATAGAACATCAGGAATCAAGGCACTGAGAGTACAAGTATAGTGGTTCCACTGATGTCAAGGATGAAAATAATCTGTGGTAGAAATTTGCAGAGGCCTGCTTCAGTATCTGTCCATTTTTATGGCCTTTTAGTTTTAAAGCTTTTGGGAATGATTTGACGTAGCTGGATCTCATGTCAAACTTTTTGCATTCTCACATCACCTTTCATAACTCTTTGGCACTGTGACATAATGTGACTTCTATCATCCTACCTCATAACATTTTGAAAATAAGTATATTTTTCAGCATTGTTATCTCTAAGTTTTCCAAGAAGGTCAAATGATTACTAGCTAAGATGGGTTCTGTACTTTTTATACTCATAAAGGTAGTGATTGCTTTATAGCCCTTTAATGATAGCAATCTATGTCAATGTCCTTTCATTGATCTGTTTTATATTTCTCATTGTCAAAAGAGATTTCCCCACCTGAAATGTCTCATTCCTCACCTCTCCCTTGTAAATTCCTTGTTCCCTTCCAGGTTCAACTCACATGTCATATCCTACATGAAGCCTTTTCTTTCTTCTAGTTATTGATGATTCACCATAAAAGAAATTTTGGGGGTTATTTTTGTACTCGTATTTATTTGATAATTTAACAAACATAGACATTTAATAAATGTTTGTTGGACTGAATTGAATTGAAAGCAATGTCATCAAGATATGTGAAAATCCAGTGAGGTGGTAGCTCCTAGTTATCTCAGTGTCTTTGCAAATTACACCAGGGGCATTTCAGGGTTACACCAACAGGATCAACCCACAAAATCCTTCGAGCAAAACAGCTTGTCAAGTTCAGTATAAATTTAATGGTGATGTCCCTCCCCTTCTCCCCAACCTTAACAATGGGTGAGGAATACTTTAAGATTTTATATTCAACATCATCAATCTACAGAGGAAGTAACATCCATGGGTAATTGAGATTTCAGGACCAGATAATTAGGTCATTGCTTTCTGAGAACACAAATTTCTTAGAAGTATTTTGACAATCATATGCATGTAAAAGGCAATACTTCCTTCACATTACACCCAGCAGGCTTTTGAAGACAATGGGAGGGTATTGGCAAGGAAATCCATCTACAAGATCTCATGTGTCTTTCTCCAGGAAGCAATCTTCTCACAGTTCTTGTAGTTCACTCTAAATATTGCTGAGCTGTTGTATGCTTATTTCACTTTCCATCATTTTCAATCAATAAACATTATTATCATTTACTATTGCAAGGCTCTGTCTCAGGTGCTGAAGATGCAAAAGGGAAAATGGAAAACTGCATCCGGCTTAAAGGATCCTTCATTATCCCAGTGGCAACATAACATGCAAACTGTGAAGTAACCATAAAGAGCATACAAAATAAAAGTAAGAAATGGCACCTAAGGTATGTTTTATATAAACCTCAGGATTCCAGGATATAGCAGTGATATTTGAAGAAACAGTAGGCCAATTTAATTGGAATGGAGAGTGCATGAAGAGATAGAATTTGAAATAAATCTGAAAAGATATAGAATTGTATAATTGCAGGTTTTAAGGACAGAAAAACTCTCTAGTCTAAACCATACCTGAAATGGAAATGAAACTGTGACATAGCCAGTAAGTAGTCAACTAACCTCTTATTAAAGACCCTCAATGAATGGACCCACTATATTTCATTTCCCTTTTATATAAAACATGATAGGAAACCTTAATTGTGTCAGGAATTCTCTTGAGCCAGAGATCTGGATGATCCTGCTTAATCTAAGTTATTTGCATTTAGATGTCATGTCCATTGGAAGAGGAGAGATAGAGAAACCCTCTCCATCTGCTTGAAGACCTTCTTTCTCAATTCCTTGACTCCAAAATTTCCTTTAGAGCTAGCCATTCACTCTTTTATATTAAAAGGCAGCTTTGAATGAGATTATATTTTGTGCCTTTGTTTCAAGTGGGCAAGAACACAATTACTGAGGCTTCCAGAGTACTTTCCTTGTAGGGCATATTATTTAAGGCCTGAGGGGATTTCTGGCTTTGAGTAAAGTGTTAGTCCCAGGAGTATTAGCACTAATAGCTATTGCAGAGGCTTCAAGACCATGGTAGTACACAATGGTTGGGCTTTGGTCCTTTCTTTATTTTTCTTTTTTTGTTTAATTTGAAAAAAACAGAGTAATAAAAAGGAAAATAGAAAAAAAATACAAAACAAAATAAAGCAAAACAAAGAACATTGTCATGTGCCCAGAAGAACATCAGGGAGGATTCAAAATATAATACAGCAAATTAACAGATCAAGAAACTATATATGTGTATATATGTAGAAGAAATTATTTTCATGAATGACCATTTTTTTTCTTTACTTCCTTGTAAATTGTTCTTTAGTTCTCTACTGCTGATCTTATTTATTATATTCTTTCCTCCCCTTCATTTCCCCCATCACTCCAAGCAAGCTACATTTAAGAAAAGATATATTTATGTATAGATATATAGATATATACACACTTGTAGTTCTGAAACCCTATTCACATCAGGAATGGGTTCAGTAGGTAACATTACATATATACCATGAAGAGCACAGCACCCTCCAAAATCCATAAAGAAATAAGAAGGGAGGAATGGGTGGATGGGGAAGCACAGGGTGATGGAAGAAGACAAGAAAGATTCTTGGGCGGGAGGAGGTTAAGTAATAGCAAGGCAAGTTATGGAGCAGAATTTCATTAAAGAAGCAGTAAGGATAATAAAGACATGTGTGTCAGGTATGAGGGTGTGTGTGTGTGTATAGTCCTTTCTTAAAATCATTCTTTTTACTTATTAAATATTTCCAAATTACATGTAAAAACAACTTTTTAAATAATCACTTTTTAAAAATTTGAGTTTCAAATTTTCTTTCTTCCTTCATCCCCTTTCTCCTGCATGAGAAGGCAATTTGATTTTGATATTTGTAGATTATCCATGTTATAAAAATGCACACACAGATAAAATAAGAAAGATAAAGTTAAAAACTGTTACAGTTGTGACCCTGAGCAAGTCACTTAATCCCTATTGCTTTAGCAAAAATAATTAAAAAAAATTAAAACTGTTACAGTTCAGGGGCATCTCCCCCTCCCCCCACCAAAGTGTACTGGCATTTATGAGTGGTTCAGCTCATGTTTTGATGGTTTTGAGAGATGGACCAATTTTCCAATCCATTCAAGAAACTTGTTTATAATGATTAAAAACCTGACCACATTTTTGCCGTTACTTTAATGCCTTGTTACCACAGTAAAACTTCATCAACTGTGACTAAATCTCATGACTACATAAATGGAGTCAGGTGGGATTGGTGGTGGTAGTGATCACATTTTCCCCCTTTTATAAAGATATTTAGGCAGGATATGTACTATTTCAAGGTATTCCATCACTGCATAGGGTAACTTGTATATCTACCTCCAGAAGACAGAATGATATTTTGTATGTGAGACATTTGTAGATTGGCTGGCAAGGTGACAAAGTAGGAATATATTTGTATTATTTTAAATCAGCAAAGACATTTTTGATACCCGAGGGATCAAAGTTTGTACATTTTATTATGGCCAAATATGAAAGCAACCAGGTCGTAGTTTTTTAACTTTGTGGTTCAGGAAAACCTCTGCTTTTAGAATAGGGTGGTGGTCAATAACATTAATTTATTCCCATAAATCTTGATTTGATATGTTGAAAAAATGTTTTTATACTTTTTAAGAGCAGTTTCAAACAGTAGCTATTGCTGTTGAATACAGTGGCCCTGACTGTTGAAATGCTGGGCAGCATTTCCAATTGGAAAAAAAAAAAAAAAGATAATGGCTCCTAATTTGATGTCACTTCAATGATTTTCTTTCCTCTTAACACATGCAGGTCAAAATTCCTTCTCCTGACTAAAAATATAATGAATAAAAAATGATGGAGTTGTGGAAAAAATCCAATTGTAAAACAATATCAGATTTTTGCAGCAAGCCCACATAATTTCCAAGTATTGATTATTTTTAAGATGATTGCAGTGGCGCTCCTTTGCTGTTTATTGCTGTATAGATCACAACACGTTGCTTGCACTCTTATTCTAGTAAGAGACAGAAACAGATGCAATCAGGACTTAGAAAAGAGGTGAAAGAAAAGCAATTGACTTGAGTTAGTGGATTATCATTAAGTAAATGACTGTAGTTTGTTTTTTTTTTCTAAGATTCCGAGTTTGACTTCTAGTTTGTATTGAACCTCTCCTTCATGCCCTTGACTTTCTGCTGTTTCCCAATACCTCTGCTCAAGGGGTCTTTCCCTTTTTCTTCAGTTTTCCTCCACCCCCATCACTTTCACCTTAATGAAGCTCAATGTCCCTCAAAGCTCAAGTCAAGAATCATGTTTTCTGAGAAGCCTTTCCTGATTCCCTAGTTGGCAGCAGCCTCCCCTCTCTTCAGAAATAATTTTGTAAATACAATTTGGATACATATTGTATTGCCTGATGAATAAAAAAGCATTCATGCATTAAGAAATCACATTACAATCATTGAACTAAGCATTTGGGATACAAATTAAAAAGAAATAGAATTGGTGACTCTTGTCTCAAGTAGTGTGAGCAGTTGAAAATGGGTGACCTTGGTCAGGAGAGGCTTGAGGGAGCAAAGTATGAAGGAAGGAATCCCTTGGGAGTACTGATTTATGCATATAAATCTCAGCTTCTCATCTCTCTTTTCTACACATTGTTTTCCCTCAGGAGAATATAAGGTACTTGAGGACAGATGCCCCTTTGTTGCTATTGTTTTGATGATTTTGTGCCAGTTCCTAGCAGCTAAGAAAAGGTGGACAAATGTTTGAGTTGAATGACACAGATTCTCTTTTTAATGTATTGGTCCTCACAATAGAATAGAAATTCCTTGAGGGCAGGAGCTTCTTCTTGCTTTTTTCTTTATATATTCCCAACCCATAGTATAGTGTTGAATAAATATTAAATAAGTATTAAAATGAGTCTGATAAAATGAGCTGGTTTCTCATCTGCTATGTCATTCATCTTCACTACCTGTTATTCAATGCTGGAGGCTGGGATTCTATTAGTATCTCTTAGACTTATGGAAAAAAATTAGGAACAAAGAACTTAACTCTCTCTGTGTGCGTGTCTGTCTCTTTCTCTGTCTCTCTCATTGTCTTTCTTTTTTCCTCTGTATTTCTGCCTTTCTGTCTATTTTTTCTCCTCTCTTCTCCCCTCACTAAAAGTCTCTCCCACTCAAATATACTGCTGAACAGGCTCTATAAGTTGTCCATTAAACTGTATACTAGGAAGAACAATAAACATTCTGACAAGGAAACATTTTTCAGGTCCCAAAATGTTCAAATCTTGGCTGATGATTTTTTTCTTTGGAGAGCTACACATGTGCCTCCTAACATGATAGGGACAACAGTCTGGGGAAGGTAAATGTTTGTTTTACTGAGTAATCTTAAGCAATTTTAAGCTCTTTCTATGAGGGGTCCAGTGTTGATGATTATTGTTCAAGAAGTGTTTTCTTACAATACTTCTTTATGAAACTGTGAGGGGATAGGAAGCTTGCCCAAACTCCAAGCCAAAGGTCGGAATGAGGAAAGGAAGCTTCACTTGCAAACACCTGTTTGGACCCTAATCCATAAGGAGCATTGCCTGCCAGGTGGAAGCTGTTAGTAATGATGAAGTGATTGTCAACAAGAACTCATCCATCTTTGCCTATTCACATTTATTCTTCTGCCAAACTGAATTCTCTCAGTACCAGAAAATTTCTAACGATCTTCAATAACACATACCCTCTCCCATTACCCACTATCTGCTGCACTTTGACAGCATTTATAGTAATTCTTGGGTCTGTGAGCCTTATCCAGTGTAACATGAATCCTCAGAGCTTTTTTCCAACGTAATCTATTGAAATTTCATTACGTATATATATATATATATATATATATATATATATATATATACACACACAACTATCTATCTTTATTTAATGATTGAAACATTTTATCTATAGCCTTTTTTTGGGTTTCAAGATGGGGAAGTGAAACACAAAGCAGTATTGAAATGAAGAGATCAGGGTTTAAATTGTATCTCTGATACAGCTTGAGCAGCATAGGAGTGTCATTGAAGGTTCAGAGTCTGAGTTTTCATCATCTGTAAAATAAGGTCATAGTAACATCTATCATATATGACTCCCAAGGTTGTTATCAGGTCCAGATGAGGTGCCTTTTGTTCAGAACTTTGTAAACATTAATGTACTATATGCAGGTCATCTTTCAAATAGTGATGCTCACCTTTGCATGACTTTACCTCATTGAATTGTTCATACTATTTAATATTATAATATCAGTGACTTAGAATTGAAAGGTATAATGGGATTATAGACTCAGAATTGAAGTGATCCAACACCAAATTAAGATATCATGGGAAACTGTTTAACAAAAGAAATAGAAATACAATAAAACATTGAAAATATTAATTTTTGATTTTTAAGAAGTTAATATGTGACTCACAAGTATTATTTTTTTTCTGAGTTTGACATCATTGATCTTCTCTAGTCCTTCTGAGACTCAGAAACTGAGAACTAGAGAATATAAATGACAAAACCGATGGGTTATTCATTTCATAGAGCAGAGGACCTGGAATCAGAAAGAGTAAAAATTAAATTCAATCTCAGACACTTAGTGGCTATGTGACTCCAGGCAACTTTTTTTTTAACCAATTTGAATCAATTTTGTCTGTGAGTTATGGATAGTAATAGCATCTACTTCCTAAGGTTGTTGTGAGGATTATATGAGATAAAAATTGTAAAGGATTTTGTAAACTCAAAGGGCTAAGCAAGCACTGATTATTATTATTATTTTACATTTTCACAAGTGGTAAATGTAATTCAAACTAAATCCATGACCACATCATTGTGAGAAAAAATACTTTGCAAGTTTTAAGATGCTGTGGAATGAGCCACTATTTTCTTGATGACCTTCTAGCCAACAATTGTGGGATATCTTTAAATGAAGGCTGATTTTTCACTCAATGGATTCATTGTGGAAGAGATTTTCTTAAGTTTCTTAAGGGATCATTTGATTGTTTTCTATCTCCAAGGTCTAAAATGGTGACTGGCTCATAGTTATTGTTGTTTGACCTTCATTCTTCAAGAGAACCAGGACATCAGGAAAGAGATGTGATAATTTGCAACTGAATTGGATTTAAGTGAGGGAGGACTGAGCAAATTCACCAGTCTCACCTTCTCTTTCAGAGCCACCTAGGTCCAGTGGCAAGATTATCTATCTATCTATCTATCTATCTATCTATCTATCTATCTATCTATCAGAATGACTAGAGATGGCCCCAAATGCAGTAGGAGACCTTTGCTTTTTTAAGCTAAGGTCTTTCCAAAGTCTCGGTTTGTCTGATCCAATGCCCATTCAGTGATTAAGACAAGGTAAAAATGAGGCAAGGAATGGCTTCTTTTACCTAGTCAAATAAAATAAAATAAAACCACTCTGGGAGGGGAAGACTCTTAGATTTTCTGCCCCCCCCAAAAAAAAAAAAATGCTATTTACACTCATTCTAAGCCATCAGAAGCCAAACAAAGACCAAGTGAGAAATGGGTTGGGGCCTATTGTTGAACAATCAATGAGAGTCAGAATGATTTGGATTTTAAGGCTTTTTGATGGATAGTTTCTGAGCTCCTTTTCCGTTCTGAAATTCTTTCATCCTACTTCATTTTCTAGATATCAAAACCTTGTATAAATATTTTAAATAAATTCAAGAATGGCAAAATGAAAGTATAAAATGCTTCCCTAGGGATATTTTCAGTTATTTTGCACTATTGACCTGCAATAGGAGCCCCATTTTCCTCAAAATTAATAATATCTTTGTTGAAGAGGCCTATTTGGATTCAACTCCCCAAATTATAAGGTGTCGTAGATTTCATTTTCTGCATGACACTATTGTTATATTAGAAACGGATTTTTTTCTTTTATGTATTTCCTTTAAAATTCTAAAATTGCCCTCTTGTCTATTCTTGCCATTCTTATGAGCTATGTGGAATCCAGTATTATTTCTCCTACTTCAGGGATGGTAAACCAGAAGACTCCATAAAGGTTAAAAGCCTTGCTTCAGAGTATATATTTAATAATAAGTTAGAAATCAAATTCAGAATTGCTGAATCTTCAACTAATGACTTAGAAGAAATAGACATTGACTATTCTAGAAGGAGGTCCATATTGTATACTGTATCTTAAAAATGTAATTTGGTGGTGATAGTTTCAAATTAAAGGCTATTTCATTTGCATGTGGCATCTCTGTTCAAGTCAGATCTTTTTGGAGATAGGATTCCCATATTAATTATAGAAATGTAGAGGTGGCAGGACATTGGGCATGTGACCATAGGATCATGGATCTTGAACTCAGTTTAGTGCCCCCATAAAGCATGGATTATTCTTTTGGTATGACAAACACAAAGTTTTCTGCAGCTTTCCCCACACCTCCATTATCCATTGGGGGAATTCGTACCAAGAATGATTCTCTTCTTGTTGAGAGACACACAGACTGATAATCAGACACACATACTGATAATCATTCTTCAGAATTAAGCCTGGAAGACTGCAGGATGTACTTTTAAATGTCACTTCCATTTTGTGCCACACTAGCAATGTTTATTGCTGGTTTAATTGGAACGTCCTTGTCTTGGTCCCCATCCAATACCTTTAGAGTTATTTTTCATAGATAGATGTAACCTCAAAATTTATCAAATTCAAGTTCTACAAAAGTTTAAACAAATCCTACCCACCCTATATATTATAAATAATTTTATTGAACTCTTACATAATTTTATCAGACTCCTGGATGGCCCTGGGTGTTGCCTCCATCCTTTTAGGGAGAATTACTTTTGATACTGCTGTGAGAAACAATCAGTGACTATCATCATGAAATGAGATCCAAGGGTGG
The DNA here is from genome assembly GCA_023553655.1 of Myrmecobius fasciatus. Lineage (NCBI taxonomy): Eukaryota > Metazoa > Chordata > Mammalia > Dasyuromorphia > Myrmecobiidae > Myrmecobius > Myrmecobius fasciatus. The sequence goes on from JAJPUD010001593.1 coordinate 11,179, forward strand.
CCCTGGTTTCCTGAATAAGTTATTTAGATCAAAATAGAAATACTTTCATTGTGCATTTCCATTTTAATGATTTAAATTGATATATAAGAAAATACATATGTGTATATCTATATACATATATCTATATCTATCCAAATCTATCTGTCTATCTATCTATCTATCCATCCATCTATCTATCTATCTACCTGTATGTCTGCCAAATCTATCTATGTATCTATCTATCTGTTTACCTATCAATAGTGATCTTTGCCCTGTTGTGTTCATATATGATGTGTTCTCTATATCTTTTTTTGCTCTGCTGATGGAATAATGACATAGTAAAAGGAGAACATCTCCCATGGGAATGGCAGAATTGGAGTGTTATGTTTATTTAATGCTTTGTAATGAGTCCATCTCCCTGAATCTAGTGTCCTCTGGGGGCATCAACTTTGAGAAAGTCTTCTTATTCAGTACCTATTCTGCCATACCCCTATATATGTACACCTGCAAACACTCACACACACACACACACACCCTATCCCTGCATGTTTGCCTATATTTACGCATAAAGGTAAATATATATATATATATATATATATATATATATACTACATATATACCTAAAATACTACACACGTGCAACTGCATATATCCATATGCATACACCTGAATATTGTCCACAATGTCCATATACAGACATACCTATATCCAAATATACCGATGTAGAGTTCATCGTCAGCATCATTCTTTAAGCCTTTTACATTTTTAGGATCTGTCAAAATATTGCCTATCTCACAGGGTCTGCTTTATGACCTTGTCCATAACTGCTAGGTTTCAGAGTGGAGAAAGATTAAAAAAGCTCTGATTATATTTAGTGATCCATTACCAATAGCTGAGTTTGGTGAGAAAATATGATTTCTAATGGGATCCTACTTTCCAAAAGAGATTAATACCAAATGTTCACTTGGGCAGAGTTACTCGTAGCTCTGCCATCTTAGTGGCTGTCACTTGAGGGCATCTCTATCAGGAGATGCCATCTTCCCTTGCACCTGTTTGTGTGTCTGTGTCTGTGTGATGGAGCTGGGAATGAAAATAATTTGCACAGTGAACATTGGCTGCCTTTCCCTGAAAGCTCTGTCCCTACTGTTCAGTGTTGTGCATATTCCACTGAGAATGAGACCTGCTATAGATAGGAGATGAAGTTAATCTCTTCACCTCTGATTCCCAAGACACAGTTTCTTATTATATATAAAAATTACATGATGGATTATTTCTTTTCTTTGTCCATTCCACTCAAAGAGTGTTTATGAGATGACTACTGTATGGTGGGAGGTGGTACAAGAAAGGTTTGAATGACACAGCCCCTGACCTCAAAGAAAGTACAAAATAATTTCCAGATATTGGTGTGGCCACTTATGTGTGTGTGTGTCTGTATGGGGAACAGTAAATATAAAGAAAATAAATGTAAAGGGATATTGGGGGAAAGGATCACTGACAAAGTAGGAAAGGGGCTCGAGAGACCTCTTCTATAGAAGGGGGCATTTAGCCTGAGTCTTGAAGGAAATTCAGTTTTCCAAGAGGCAGAGGTAAGGAGATGGTGTATTCTAGATATAGGGACAACGCATGCAAGGCCTTGGAGGCAGGAGGTATAATGGTATCAGCTGGGAATAGCAAGTAGGACTATGTGGCTTGATTACAGTTTGGACCAAGAGTGTGCCATCCATGAGTTTGGCAAGATTAGCCAAAATCCAAGGTGAATATATCATTAATGTGGAATATAGGGGTGTTGATACTCAATCCCAGAGCAATAGGGAGCCACTGGAGCTTCTGAGCAACTGAAGTAATGTGGTCAGACTTTTGCATTATAAATGTCAATTTGATTGTTCATAAAGAAACCTTTACTGGATCTCCAAGATAAAATACAAATTTCTGAACTTGCCAGATTATAGCCCTCTAGGATTTGTCCCAAACTTCCTCTTTCCAGCCTTATTTCCCACCACAGATTCCTGGGAACTTTCTCCTTTTAGGTATTGTTTTTTGCCATTCTTCTGAATATTTTTTCCCTTTTGCTTTTCTCTAACCTAGAATGCCCTCTTCTCTCTACCTGTCCATCCCTTTTCAGGCCTTCAAGGCTTAACTCCTGACCTCTCCTGTTGGAAGCCAAGATCTTTCTTTTCATTTTTTCTTCTCCCACCTGACTGTGCCCCCTGGCTTTCAGTCTCTGGTTCTCTCCTTGCAGAGCACCTCATGCCCAGATCACCCATTAACCACTGCCTGGCAGTTTTCATCCTGTGTTTATTCCTTTTGTCATCTAGCTTGGTTATAGTATAAACTCACCTGCCTGGCATTTCCAGCCATTCACAATCAGTTTCTCTCTCCAGAGTGAGCTCATGTTTTTGCCCATAAGAGCAATCTGGTCTAGCCAAGCCAATCTGCTTGCCACTTCCTGGGTCTGACCTTCTTTCTCCCTGTTCCACATCTTTACACGGAACGCAGCTCCTGCCTGGAATGGATGAATGAACAAAAATATACTATTAAAGGACTTGCTGTGTTTTGGACAATGGGGATCCAAATACAAACATGGGGAACCAGCAACAATAACCTCTTGGAATGTTTCCTTGTCTCAAATCTGTCCTGTTGCTAGTCCACCCTCCACTTAACCATGAAAGAAAATTTGCCAATCATCTCTCTCTCCTCCCCGGCCCAGCCCAAACTTCAGTGGCTCCTTTTCACTTCCAGGATTAAATACAAAATCCTGTTTGGTACTAAAAGTCTTAGCTCCTCCTATCTTTCCAATATTCTTACACTTTCCTCTCTGATATGACTCTTCAATCCAGTGACTTCCTGGCTGGTCCATAAACAAGACCCTCTATTTCTTAGCTTCAGATATTTCCTCCAGCCATTTCTCCCACCCCCAGTTCCTAGAATGCTCTCCCTCTTGTCTTCTCTGACTTCTTTAAGTCCCAACTAAAATATCATTTTCTAGAGGAAACCTTTCTCAACCCCTGTTATTCTAGTACCTTCCCTCTGTTAATTATTTTTATTTATTCTGTTTATAGCTTATTTGTAAATAATTATTTGGTACAAGGAGTTACAGAGTTGATGAAGGATCCCCTAGGACTTTAGAATGATATATTTCTCCTAGGAGTGATATAGGAGTTAATTTAATCATGGCTGAAGATCAGAAGAAGAAATATTGGAGGGAAAGTATCAGGGTGGTGCAATGGGGACTGCCAAGAAGATGTAAGCAGGAATCGGAAGCATAGCTAGACTCTGCCTGAGCTAGCAGGTCAAATGAAACCCTCACCCATCCGTAAACAAATCCTGGGTGAGGAGAGCTAGAATTCAGAGGGTATAAGTCTGTAGGGTGCTGTCTCTGTTCTTAGTGGGGATGTCCTTGGTGAAAAGATGGGTGTGATGAGGGATCTAACTGAAACATTAGCTCCTTCCTCAGCTGCATCCCTTTGAAACCCCAAGTTCTTTTCAAAGCTTAGCTCAGATGCTGCCACTTACAGGCAGCCTTTCCTGATTTCCCCACCCCATTCAGGTTTCCCCTCACCCACATTACTGTGTATTTCCTTTGTATTTATATTTTTTCTAAAATATATTCTTGCTCCACAATAGACTATAAGCTTCTTGAGGACAGGAATTGTTTTGCTTTTATCTTTGTATCACCCATAACCAGCACATGCTACCAGGGAGAAAGTTCATGGCAAGGTGCTCCACTTGGGCAGGTCCTAGCTCTCAGAAATTGGCACATAACTCCTATTGCTCAGGCCTGGGCTTGCTCACACTGTCCACTTTGCCCATTTTTGTGGGTGTCTCCACTGACTAAATTGTTTTATGCTATTTACCATTAGATCATCTCAATGAGACTTGCTTTTGATATATTAGAAAAGCCAACAAATGACCTTATTCTTTACTGAAATCCTAAAAGTCACCTTTTATAATCCATCGAGGCTGACTTTATAATGAAGAGAGTTTGGTTCTAGACCTGCTTCTGATATATTCTAGCTCTGTGTCCATGGGCAACCTTAACCTGCCCCCAGAAACCCGCTTGCTGATTTCCCTTAGTGGAAGGAATTTATATACCAGGACTTTCTCATATGGATCAAATCAGAGAGCCAGGACAACATCAGCAACCAATCTCCCTATATTCCCTATAATCACTTCTCTTTTCTATTATTTAGTGATTATTTTCCCAAGCTGTGTGGTGTCTGCTTAGTGTTAAATATATTTGAGCTTTGAGTTGCCTTAGGAGCTAGATGCCATTAAAATAATTATGGTCTTTTTGTGGCAAAGTTTTACATTTGAATCCAAATCCATAGAACAGTGGGATGCTTTAATCTGATTTTTATTCCAATGGTGTTTATTTCATGTTTCCCTCGGCAGTCATTGGAAATGCCAGCCGTGCAACTCATCCACCTGTACTGTGAAGATACTGTCAAAAAAGTAAGAAAGAGCCCACTGAGAAAATAAATAAATGAATATGGCCTTAAGGGAGATTGAAACCCCCTGAATAGATTCATCATGGTTGTAATCAGCGGATGAGAAATGTAACACACTTAACTATATAACCCTCAAATACCAGATCTGCAACTAGAAGGTAAGAGAAGGAAAGGAAAGTTAGAGCTTCAAGGAAAAGGCTGACTTTGTAAGGATCCTGAGACATGGGCTACAATTCAAGTCAATGGACCCAGCAGGCAGCTGGAATCCTAGATAAAAAGGTGGTCTATGATGAAGAAAGACTTGAGTTCAAATGTTGCTTTTGACCAATACTGGCTTTTTGAGACTATTAGATAGCATAGTGGGTGAAATGCAAAACCTAGAGTCAGGAAAACCCAAGTTCTAACCCAATCTCTGACATTTACTTGTTGTGACTCTGAACGAGTCACTTAATTTCTTTCTGACTCAGTTTTCTCCCCTATAAAACAGGGATAATCATAACATTTACCTCCCAGAGCTGGGGAAATTATGTTATTATGTTATGTTATAATAATCTACCACTTCGGTGGGCTGAAATGTTACTGCTATACCATCTATCAATCCACCTTCCCTGGGCTGGCTTAACTCTGCAAAGCACTTTATCAATTTTGCCTCATTTGTTCTTTATAACAATGCTGTGAGGTAGTTATTGCAATGATTACAATCTTACAGGTAATGAAGCTGTTTGGGTTACCTAGGCAGTGTGTGCAAGGCAGAATTCAGAGCAACTCAAAGGTTCTTTCAAGAGGGAGGGAGTGCTAATAAAGGGATCAGGAAAGAACTCATGCAAGAGATGGTCCCTGAGCTGGGCTTTAAGAGGATGGGGTTTCTATGAGGCAAAGGAGAGATGAGAGAGCATCCAGGGCTTGCACAAAGGTAGGAGATGGAATATCATGTGCAGGGACATGCAGAATGGCTAATGGAATTCATCATTCTGCTTTTTGACTCTTCATCCTGTAATGGTGCTCTTCTCAATTTAATTATCTAGGAATCTCAATGGACACAGGTGATTCTGAGAAATGACATCCTCTTGTTATTTATATTTGATCAAGTCGAGGAATAGTCATATTATAATACTTAGAAAACAAAATGGTGATTATATAGGGCCAGCATGGTTTCATCAAGAACAGACTTTGCCAAATTTACCTCATTTCCTATTTGGATAGATTATTAGCCTAGTAAGCATTTGTATAGGGACTACTGTATGCAAGGATCTATGCTAAGCCTTTTTACAAATTAAATAATCCTTACAACAACCCTGGGAAGCAGGTATTATTGTTTTAATATCCAGTTTTACAAATGAGGAAACTGAGTCAGATAGAGGTTAAATGACTTGCCTAGAGTCAAAGAGATAGTAAGTATCTGAAGCTAGATTTGAATTCAGATCTTCCTGACTCCAGGTTTAGTACTCTACCCACTGAATACTTCAGATGCAATGGGAAAAAAAAAAACCTGGATTTGGAGTCAGTGACCTCTGTTCAGACCCTAATTTTGTTCCCTCCTCTGCATGATCAAGCCACTCAGCTCCTCTGAGCACTGGTATATTTCTCTGTATGATGGAATTGGGTTAGATTATCTTTAATGTCCCTTTCAGCTTTAAATCTACAATCTATTAACATTGACAAAGAGAAAAGAAGATAAAAATGTTTTGTAGTGGTGCAATGCTTCAAGCCTTTTAAGGACTAGCGGGTAGAAAAAGGATTGTACTGGTTTTGTTTGACCCAGTTCAGCTTTCTTTTAAAACATTTATTCATTTAATTAATTAATTTTTTTAAGTACACATTGCTTAATAAATCAAGTTGGGAGAGAAAAATCAGAATAAGAGGGAAAACCCAGGGAGAGAAAAAAAAGACAGAAAAAAGAAGTGAACATAGCATATGATGAGTTACATTCAATTTCCATAGTTCTTTTTCTGGATGGAGGTAGCATTTTCTATGCAAAGTCTACTGGGATTGACTTGGATTACTGAACCACTGAGAAGAACTAGGTCTTTCATAGTTGATCACTTGCCGTGTATTGTGTATAATGTATTCCTGGTTCTGCTTGTTTCGCTCAGCTTCAGTTCATGTAAATCTTTCCAGGGCTTTCTAAAGTCAGCGTGTTCTTCATTTTCTATAGAATAATAATATTCTATTACTTTCATACACTACAACTTATTCAACCATTCTCCATTTGATGGATATCTACTCATTTTTCAATTCTTTGCTACCACACAAAAAAGCTCCCAACCCAGCTTTCAACCAAACATTTGAGAAAGTCACATATGACATCCTTTTAGAAAATATGGAAAGATGTGGACCATAGGTAAATTTGGATCTTGGTAATGACTACGTAAATAGCAATCACAACTATTACTCACATTCACCCCTCGAAGCCCAGAGCATTTCCCAATGGCCCTGTTCTCTTCAACATTCTTACTCATGAGTTAGTTGAAAGCAGAAATGTTCTACTTAGTAGATTGGCAACTGACATTAGCCATGTAGTTTATGGATGACTAAGTTTTGTGAAGC
>JAJPUD010001593.1:26895-46301 GCA_023553655.1 Myrmecobius fasciatus
TGGTCATTTCCAGACCCATCTTTTTCCGTCATCTCTTAGCACTGAGTTTTATTCCCTCCTGCCTGCCTTTGCACATAGGATAAAACACAAACTCAACCTCACAATTAAAGTCCTCTGCAATCCATTTCCCACCTACCTTTGTAGTCTTATTTCTTATTTTTTTTTGTCCTTCAACAACCCAACAATGTGACCACCTAGTTATTCCTTAACTCAATAATCTATCTCTCCACATCCAAGCAAAGCCCAGATTCATGCTATAGACTGGACACCAGGGATTCAGAGACCTAATCAAAGAGTTATTTAGGTTAAATATATCATGAAAGGAAAGAGTTTTGACTTCTCACTGTGAAGCCCCAGATCTAAATTCAAGTTGATGCTTCCTTCCAATGGATCCCTAGGCAAATTATTTCTTTTCTTTGTACCTCCTTATTATAAAATGAAGGAGTCAGACTCCATGGATTTTAAATTCCCTTCTAGTCTTAAGTAAAGTTAGTCTTTGCCTAGGACATTGGTAGCAAGAAGGATCTGGCTAAAAATACATTTAAAAGTGATTTGCATTTATATAGTGCTTTAAAGTATGCAAAGTACTTTGTACATATTATTGCATTTAATCCTCATGACAGCACTATGAGATAGGTGCTAATAATAGCTATAATAATGATAGGAAACATTTATCTAGAACTTGAAAGTTTCCAAAATGATTTACATATTCTAATTCATTTGATCCTCACAACAATCCTGGGAGGTAGGAGGTAGATGTTATTAATTGCCATTTTGCAGTTGAGGAAACTGAGGCAAAAGACGTTGCCCAAGATCAGTCATCTTGTAAGTATCTGAGGCCATATTCCGCCTTTGGCATTTCTGATTCCAAAGAATTCACTTTTTTTTTATTGGGTTACCTGTTTATTATGATCTTCATTTTTTGAATGAAGAAACTGAGGCTGATAAAAGTTAAGTAACTTGCTCAGAGTCCCACAGTTAACAAATGTTTGAGGTAGAATTCTCACATTAGCCTTTCTAACTCCACATTTGGTGCTGTATCCACACAGTTCTCTTGTAGGACAGGGGACAATAAGGACTAAAGTGTGGCTCCCATGATGTGATAGGTAGGTACATCTGAATGACACTGAAAAAATCGTCCAGGGACACTGACATCATTCTTCAAAACAAATTTTATTGGACTCCATTTTCACTTCTATTATTAAATTTCCAAACTATACTGTGGCTTTTAGATTGTCTTGGGGAAAATAATGGATCCCTATGAATTGTATTCATTAAGTCTCTCCACATCTCTCTACTTTCTGTTTGTGTCCTGGTTTCCACATGTGTGAGCTCTTCCATCTCTTTTAAAGTTACTCTGGCTTCTCAATAGAGATAAAATGGCCACATAGTCAAACAGAAATACAGCTGCCCTTAGGCTTTTTGAGGTATAGGCTTGTCACAGACAAATGTTCCATTTCTTCAGTGGTGAAATCAGGGCCATTTAATTAGACCGGGTTGCCTGCACTGCCTCTCTTCTGTGAGTTTGCTTCCATCTAGTTCCACTGGATAAAAGAGCATTCAGAGAACTACAAGCTACTTCAACAATCCAGCATTTAGTAAGCATCTCCTTTGTACCTCGGCCCTCTATGGTGTTAGGGAAGGAGACAAAAGCTGAGCTTCTATTGAAGGCAATATATGTTGATTTAAATGTTTAGAGAATAAATATGAAATAAATGGAGAGATATTAGAAGTTGGAAGGGCAGGAAAAGTTTTCTTTGTGTGATTTTAAAAATCCTTCATCATCTGGCTCCAGCATCTTATACATTAATTTCCCTTACCCATATTCCTGTACAGCCAAGTGGGCTTTCTGGCTGTCTACTGTGCCTGACCTTCTCTGCTTTTGCATACCTTGTTACAATGCCCTCCTCTTGAAGTCCTGAGTCTCCTTCAAGGCTTGGCTTATGGGATATCTCTTATAAAAAGGCTATCCTTAACCCCCTAGTTATACATACCCTCTTTGTAGAGATGTCTGTATTTGAATTTAGGCATACTTATCCCCCCCCCCCAAATACTGTCAAGTTGAGGGTTTTTGTTGTTGTTTAGTCATTTTAGCTATGTTCAAATCTTCATGACTCTTTTAAGAATTTTCTTGACAAAGATACCAGACTACTTTACCATTTTCTTCTCCAGCTCATTTTATAAATAAGGAAAATGAGGCAAAATGACTTTGCCAGGGTCACAGAGCTGCTAAGTGTCTGAGCCCATATTTGAATTGAGCTCTTCCTGACGCCAGGCCTAGGGCTTTAACCATAGCACCACTTACCTACTCTCAATTATATGAGTTGGAACTATTTTTTACTTTTGTCTTTGTGTCTTCAGGCCTTGGCAGAGGTCTAACCCTTAGCAGGGATGCTTGTAGGTTGAGTGATTCTATTTGCTTCAGGCCATTCAAGTCTCATGTTTTTCTGAATCCTTCATAATCATTGTTTCTTCCAATGCAATAATATTCCATCACTAAAATTTGTTTAGTCATTTTCTCAATGGAAAAGCATCTATTTTGATGCTTCAGAATAATGATACTGTGCACTTTAGAAGAACGTTTTCCATCTCACATCTCCTTGGGGTCTGTTAGCAGTGAAGAGATCTTGGGGGCAACCAACATTATTAAAAGGGCATGTGGAAGAGAAGATCTTTTTTTAACCCTCCTCCCCCAGAGATGGCTACCATGGGACACAAATAGCCATTTGTGTATATGTGTATATATATATATATATATATATATATATATATATATATATATATGTACATATATATATATATTTATATTCTATTGATCAGTTCTATTTAGTATATATAGTCTATGTTGTATATAGTATATATATGCTATTTTATATAGTATTATATATATATATATATTCTATTTAATATATTCTCTATATATTCTTCTATTTAGTGTACATATATATACATATACATACATATATGCATATACATATATGTAAACTTACACACATATACACATACACACATACACATATATATGTACAGACATATATATATATATATGTACACACACACACACACATATATATATGTGTATATATATATATATATATATATACACACTTCTATTTACCAGTTCTAATTTCGACTAGTTATTGCGTCTATGAAGTTGGAGAAAGCAGGTTTCCTGGAATCATTTGATCTTTTTTTCACATTGTCTGAACTCATGAAAGAGCTATTATTATGCCCTTAAGTCACTTTCTTTAACTGGGTTTTAGTTTCTTAACCTGCAAAATGAAATTTGGATAAGATACCTCTAAGAACCCATCACCTCTAAAGTTAGGAGCCTTTGAAACCTGGTCTCAATGGCTTTTGTCCTCTTCTATCTGGTGGAAAACAATAAAAATAATAACATGTGCAGGCTTAGATGCAATAATTTCTCCTTATCCTCCCCTTGGGAGATAGTCTCTGGTATCACTTCCTCTACATATATTGCATGTCAGTGTATTGGATTCTTATCCACAGAATTCATTCTTCTTGGTTTTTTATATCTGCTGAAGAGAGCAATTATTCAGATTCATCTAGAGAGGCAAGAGTGCATGAAGTAGAAGAATTGTTATCCCAAAGGCCTGGGTTCAAATCCAATTCTGTCACTTGCTGTATAGTCTTGGCTAGACTGTGTGAGTCTCTGTGGCCTCTTTTGTAACAGTAATAATGCTTTAGCTCACAGGTCTGAACCCAGAATGTAAGCATTAGGAAGGATGCTAGGAGCATGGAGAAAATGTAGTTCAAACTGGAGGGAAAAGGAATCCCCCCACTAAAGCTCACTGGACTAGAGGCCATCCAGGCAGATTGTTAGGAGCTTTATAAAATCTGCTTTCCCAGTTTTAAAGCATGCCATAATTACCACCTTTTGGGGTTGTTTTTATTATTATTGCTGCTGCTGTTTAAACACATAAGAGCCGATCAAATGCATATAAATCCAGAAATGACAACCCTTTAGCTTGATTGGGAGCTGCTCAAAACAGAAATGAATATTTCTGTGTATTGGAATCATTTCTACTGATGAAGTAAATGGTTGATGTTAATGAGAGGAAAAAATCTATGGGCATCAACCATCCTTTTCTCCCACCTCAAAGCTCGTTTGTCAATGAGGTCCACTTCCATTGACTTTTTTGTTCCAGTGCTTGGTTTTTAATTAAAAGCTCTTTTCACAGTCCCTGGAATCCCAACTCTAGGTTTCACAAGGGGTCTCCATCAACTCCTTTGCTCCCTCATTAAAAGAGCAGGACATGACTAATAGGAACAACAGAGAAGCATCGTTTCCCTGCACTCGCTTTTTACAATGCTGCCTCACATTATAATTACACAGTTAAGGAATTTAAATTGATTTTTAGTGCCTTGTCTGATAAATGGCATAGCTGATCCTCAGGGAGCAATAACCAAGTTTGCTTTAAAAACATTCTCTATTTGGACTCTGATAAGGCTATTTGTCCATGAAATAGGCATTTTTGGGCTTTGCTATTTTTCTGGTCATAAATCTCAAAGATTCCAAGTTGAATATTACTTGCTCTCTCACATAATGACCCCCTAGAGTGAAAAGTTTCGATTCTTGGAATTATCCAACAGTAGGAACTAATGGGGTTTTTTTAATGTCTGATTGTAGTTAAATAAAAGTATCTAGTTTTATTCTTTAAACCACTCTTTTAGTAGCTTATAGGAATATGGGAACATATTTGATTGGGATTTGTAATAGAAGCATATATATAGGATCAGAAATTATCTTAGAGGCCATCAGATCAATCTTTCTCTTTTTAAAGATAAGGAAACTGAGGTTCATGGAATGACATGCCCAGGTTCACACTACTAATAAGTAGCTGTGATAGAATTTGAACCCAGATCTTCCTGATCTCAAGTTCAGTACTCTATCCATCTTTGGTTGGCCAGCAAAAGTAAACAAGGTGATGGGGGGGCTCATAAATTGTGGTTCTGAGTAGATCCTGACCCAAAAAGACTTCAAAACTGGGGTAGATTCTTTTCTGGGGGGGCTATTTAAAAGGTCAGAGATACTGGGGCTATATTTTGATTTAAGTGGCTTACTCATGGTCAGTTTAGTAAGGCTTAGAGGAAGTATTTGAACCTGAATGTTAATGTCTCTCACTTAGTCCCTACGTACTGCAACATATTATTTTTATATTGTACATTTAAGATAAAAAAGAAAGATACAAGAGTAAATCTTACATATCCATGCTCTGAAATAACAAAAAAATAGTCTAGCATTGGCTTTAGAAATCGTTAACATTAATAGTAGCAAGGAAAAAAGATCATTTTTTTCAATTCACTTTTCGGTGTGATGCAAGGTTACATTATCTATTTGTCATTGCCTTTCTGCTCTGCACTAAAGCCAGGATGGGTGGGAGCAGGAGTGAGGGTGTATGTGGGGGCACTTCTCTATATCTTTTAGTAAGACCCAGTGTGAGTACTGTCAATATCAGGGAGTACACTCTGATTAAAAGCAGGGCTGATTTTCTGATGAGCATCTTCTTTGAAATAGCCCTATGTCTAAGTGTTTACAGCCTGCAAGCAAGAAAACACTTGTTTGAGTGTCAAGATGAGTATTTGTCACAAATTCAAATCCCTTTACATTTTTCATGTGCCTGGAGAAAAAGATCATTGTGGAAATGAGAAAAGTTGGAAAGGTGACCCAGTTATTAAAACCAAAGCAAAATCATGAGGTCATACACTCAAGTGTCAGTGGATATAAAAATTGGCTGCTGATAGTGAGAAATAAGAGAAAACATTTGAATGGAAATCAAAGGTTTCTAGGCATAAAGCTGGAGAGAAACTTAGAGATCTTCCAATCTAAGATAAGAGCTCTCTCTTATAGCAGAGGAAACAAAAGAGATCTAGAAAGTTCAAGGAACTAAGGTCAAATAGGAATGAATGGAGGAATCAGAATTGGAAACCAGGTCTTCAGCCTCCAAATTGAGCACTTAATCCTTTCCCGTTATGGACTCTTAGATTTACAGCCTGAAAGGATCTTGGAGGTCACCTAATTGCATCCTATTGCTGTAGGAACTTGCCCAAGAACACAGGAGTAGGAAATTGCAGAGCCAGAATTTGAAACTCAGTCTGCTGATTCTGAATCTCAAGTTCCTGCATAATCTTAAGGAATTTTATTTGCATTTCAGCTTGGCTATTTACCACTTAGTTGACTTTGAGCAAGTCATTTAGTTTCTGAGCCTCAGTTTCCTTATTTGTAAAAGGACAGTGCTAGACCAGATGCTCTCTAAAGTCCTTGCTGGTCTTAAAGCTATTGTCGTAAATATTAGGAATTAGCATTCAACGTTCCCCTAGGTTTACTTACAGAATGGTCCATCTTGGGATGGATTTGTTCCCAGAGCATCCAACTTTTGTTTTAGGGGTGAGGAGAAACTGGATATTTTGCCAGAGGTCACACAGACAGTAATCATCAGAAGCCAGATTTGGGCTTCTATTTTCTCACTGTGTGGTCCTTTTCTACCTCATCCACTTGTTTCCTCTCCTACTTTGGAAATTGGTGGAAATTAGAAGTTCACCTTGGCTTGTTGTAATATGTTTGTGGAGAATTAATATTTTTGGTGAGAATTAGACTGTAATAACAGCCTTTGTTCCCTGAGAACATGATCTCAATCGTTCTTAGAGAACTGAAATCTTGGATCTTTGGTTGATTAACTGGTACTCCTCCAGTGCCTCATAAGTTGTATATGATCTTATGAACATAGCCTTTCAACTCATTACTATTTCTGGAGCAATCAGTGTCATGTCAGAAAAGAAGAGATAAAGAGATAATATGATCCCCTTCTGGAAATCTGGTTGACAAGATCCATTGCATAAACTCATGTTATCTATTTAAAAGATTGCTTCAGAGGAAAAAATGGTATATTAGAAAAAAATCCTATCTATAAAGTCAAATCTTAGTTCAAAAACTTGTGAATTTAAATAAAGCAATTTACTTTCCTGTGTTTTTAAGATAAAATTTATTGTTTAACGCAATTCAACATATTCAACACAATATATTAACATTAAAAAATAAAGATTAAACTTGAGAATCGGTTAAAATTCCTTTTTAGGTCCTTTAGGACCTGGAAGTGAAATGGTTTATGAGCTCTATGCTTTGAATTACCACAAGAAAAGGAAGGACCTTGAATGAAGGAGGGGAAGGAAAGAGATGTTCTCATTAACTAACTCTTTTTTCTCTTAGTACACATGTGTATGTGTTGTTTGATGGATAGATTGGGCAGATATCTGGGGACAGTTTTAGAGTAGGGGACAAGCCATGAGCATTCTAGCCCACTGTGTCTTTAATTACACCATTTTCTTAACATGAAATGCTTTTTCATTTTCTGTGAATTTCTTTGGATTCTACTGAGCCTTTCTTGACATTTTGAGGTCCCAGTGATCCAATATTTTTTTGACTTGAAGCAGAGAAAAAAGGTCACGATGACTGTCTCAGGGAATTTAGAAGATTCTCATATGAAAGAGAGAGTATCCCTGTCTTCTGTGAACTAAAAATGAGCAATGGGTAGAGCTGCCAAAGCAGAAAATTTAGGTTTGATCTCAATAAAAGAGGGACTCTTCTCTATAATTAGCACATTTCCAACGTGCCAGGGACTTCCTTCTAGGGTGGTAAGTGCTTCCTCATTGGGGACTTTAACAAAAGGGTGGATGACCACTGGTTGGCCTTTTGGCAGTGGGATGACCAACTTGGATCTCTTCAACCTCTGGCATTCTGTGACTTCTTTTCCTTCCTTGCCTTTTGACACTTGTCATAGGTCACCAGTAATGTATTTTTTAACTTGTGTATTTTATGTTCCCATTAAATCTAATCTATCAAGCATTGTTCAGTATTAAATACATTTCTGGGCACTGGGGAAATAAAGGCAAATGTAAAGGAGTCCCTGTCCAAAAAACTTACATCATACTAGGGAGAAATAAGAATATAAGACATAAATTCCGGAGAAAGAGAGAAAGCACTAATAATAAAAGTGAACATCACTTTAAAGTTTGCAAATCATCTTCATTTAACCCTTGCAACAATCTTCTCTGATAGGTGCTATCATTTCCATTTTATATAGAGGAAAAGTAAGGCTGAGAGACTAGGTGACTTGTCCATGGTCATACTCAGTGACTCCAAGATGGACTCTTTAGTTGGCTCCCATGAATGAGACATCAGGAAAAGGCCTCCCAGAAGAGGTGGTATAGGAGTCCCATATGCAACGTCCCAAGATCTCTCCTTCCCTGCTTCAGCTGGATATGTGCTACTTGCCTCGGTTAGTGCCCTGACTTGATGGGAAAGTAGGTGGGAGCCAGGCCATGAGTTATTGTTCTTGGACAAATCCAGGGTCACTGAGGAGGAGGGACCATGAGTTACTGCAATCACAGATTATCACAAGGTGGAACTCAGGGAGTCTCTAACTTAGATCACTGAATGGTCTTTATGAATAGCTCAGGTGCAATGCAGAGCTCCCCAGAGCCAGATCCTGTGCCTGAGCTTGACTGATTGGGTGCAGCATTTAGGTGTGATGATTTTTTTTCTACTAAGTAGGAGAACCCGGGTTCAAATCTAGGTCTTTTGTTCCTCAGTCCAGTGGAAGCACAGAAATCTCTGCTAATAGTGATCATGGCCAAGGGAAGGGTAATTGCTACCTGATGGGAGAATAAAACCTCTGCTTTCCTTTGGTGCAAAGAACTCTCTGACAGCTCCTTTAGTTGGATGGTCATAGAAAGAGACTAGAGGTTGTTTATTTTGCTCCCATTAATGTTCTGAAATATATTGGTTGGCTTGAAAGAAAATGAGGTTTATCTCTCCAAAATGAACAATCCTAAGGGTCAGAGCGACCTTCTCCAGCATCTTCGCCAAACAGAAACTCCTTTCTAGTTCAAGGCCCCCATGAATATATCTATGGTCTTGGACCTATTTGATTTCTACCTGTCTTTGTCTACTCATTGGCTCCTTTGGTGTATTAGAGAATCATTGACTTTAGAACTAGAAAGGATCTTTGAGCTCACCTTTGTGACTCTAGAAAAATCACCATCCATAAGACTGTTTCTTCATCTATAAAAGTAGAACTTAAACCTTTTATGTATAGCTTCTTTGTAATCTATGATTTAGTGATTTAATCCAAATATATTACTGTATAGAGGAGGAAACAGGTCTGGAGAGGCTAGATGGCTTGCTGAAAAATCTATTGGTAGGTGACAGAGCTGGGACATAAGCCTGGGATTTTAGTTCTAACTCTAATCCTTTCTAGTTTGTTCTAATGTAAGCTCTAAGAAGTAATGACCATCTCATCTATTTTTATATCTCTTACTGTTCCTAACATATATATATATATTTAATGCTTAATTTTAATTATTTAATGCATAATAGTTATTAGTTGAAAGAATAAATGATTAGAGCAAATTAATGAGTGACTAAATGATTTCTGGGCAGCTAGATGGCCTAGTAGATAGAACACTGGGCTGGGAATCAAGAAGATTCATCTTTTTGAGTTCAAATCTGGCCACAGATACTTCCTAGCTGTGTGATTCCAGGCAAGTCACTTATTCCTGTGTGCCTCAGTTTTGTCATCCCTAAAAAATGAATTAGAGAAGGAAGTGGGAAACCTTTCCTGTATCTCTACCAAGAAAACTCCACATGGGGTCATGAAGAGTAGAACATCATTAATTGACCTAAACAATGACAATTGCAAAATTAAGATAACAACAACTAGTACTGACCTTTTAGAATAATTTTAAAAAACTGCATAACAATGACTGAAAATGATTTTTAAAATTTAATTTTTCAATCAACAAAGATTTATTTTCTCTCTCTCCAATCTCCTCTCTTTCAACCTGTGGCAGAGCATCCCAAGCCCTTCTTAGTCTGATCAGCCGAAGTCGGACACACTGTAATTTGACTCTAACATAAGTGATGTCATTTTGGTTCTCTTCAAGTACAAAGGGCAACAACCAACCAACCCATTAAAAAATTAAATTAAATTAGTTAAAAATTAAATTAGAGAATTAATAAAATAAAATAAAATTTAATTAATTAAAGAATTTTTTTTTAAAAAAGATATCCAAATAAGAAATAAGCACTGTCAAGTAAAGTAAACCCCCACATTAGCCATATCTAAAAACGTGTTTCTGGTTCTGCATGTTGAATTTATCACCTCTCTAAAAGGACAAAGGCAGCAAGCTTTGTCTCATTGTCTTGGTTAGAGTATGAGTGAAAAAATAAATGAATGAATGAGTAAATGAATGAATAAGCTAATACATACTAGAATAAATGAATGTAGTAAATGAGTGAGTGAATGAGTGAATGAATGTGAGCTCTGGAAAATGCTTCCACTCCTTCAGGGCTCATTCTTTAATGAGCCCCAATGATGAATTTGGTCTACTCCAGGCATGTTGTAGCTTTGTAGTCTCACAATTCTTAACCCTCACCCAGCAATTTTCTTAATACTGGCCTGTCAAATTCAGCTTTGTTTTATGGTACAGAAGTAAAGTTAAAGATTGCCAAGGCTACAAAAGTAAATATGTGAAAAAGAGAATGATTTCCCTTTGTCTGAGAACTACACAAGGGCCTAGGATCCCCAAAAGGCGAACTTTACCTGAGTCATTGGAATTCCAATTAAATCTGATTTGATCTAGAAGTGATGCTTCCTAAGTATTTCCAGAGTATACCTCTTCATGGTAAGAATTATTTTAATAAAGGTGAGTTTTGAAGCAGTAGCATGAATGTATTATCATTCAAGTGACTGCCTTTGGTTCCCTACTATATTCTCTGAGGATGCTTTTACTCCAGAGGATTCTGAAAGGATAATGGGATTTAAAACAAAAAGGGTCTTTAAGGATTATCTAGTACAATTGAAATTGTTTAATTAATCAGAGAGGGAAACTGAGGCTTGGGGAGGTCAAAGGGCCTTTCCAAGGTAAGTAATAGGAGAGTTGGGATTTCAAATTCAAGCCCTTAGAATCCTAATAATAATAGTTATTATGACAACTAAATTAATAATGATTTAAATTCAAATTGCACTTTGAAGTTGGCAAGAAGTTTACATTAAGTATCTCATTTATGTCTTGAAATCACTCTGCCAAGTTAGTCCTATGGTTATTTTTATCTTCATTTTAATTGTTTTACAATCAATTGTGTCTCACTCTTCATGATCCCATTTGGGGTTTTCTTGGCAAAGATACTGGAGTAGTTTGCCATTTTCTTCTCCAGCACAATTTACACATGAGGAAACTGAGGCAAATAGGGTTAAATGACATGCTTAGTGTCAGACCGAGAAAGAGTAAGAGAGAAAGAGAGAAAAGGACTGATTTTGAATGATTATTTTAGTTCTAGTTGTAGACTGCTGGAGTTGGAGTAAGAAATATCTGAGTTCAGATCTTAGTGAGTCTCCTCTAAAATGTTGGATTGAATTCAGTGATCTCTAAGGCACTTTTTTTTTTAGTTCTTGATCAATGGTCCTAAACAATTTTATCTTATGGATATTATCTCTTCTGTAAGTTGAGGGCATAGACAAGATGGCATCCTCTCCTACCTTTTAGCAACTTGCAGTTGCAAGAAATGAAATTAAAACAAATGAAAACAAAATCAAACAAACCACATAATGTCCTATCCCTGGGTCAGCAGAAAGTTGTTCTGACTTGTTTTAGAAGCTATCTCAAAGTAAAACTGAATGGATTCTCCAGGGGACTCGAAAGGCCAGTAGTATACACTACTGTATACACAAAATGGATTGTTTTTTGCATTTTTATATATTTTTGATATTTTTAAAAAGTTACTTTTTTTTGAAAAAACATTAAGAAAAACAGCAAATGAGGAAACAAAATAAAATAAACAAAATAAAGCAAAACAAAAAAGAACATTGTCAGGTACCCAGCAGAACATCAGGGAGGATTCAAAATATATAACAACAAATTACCAGATCAAGAAAGTATGTATATTAGTAGAATAAATTATCTTCATGAATATTCATTTTTGTTTACTTCCTTTTAAATTGTTCTTTTGTTCTCTGCTGTGCACCTTATTTACTTTATTCTTTTCCCCCCTTTCATCTCCCCCAATCCCAAGAAAGCTACAGTTAGGAAAAGGTATATTTATGTGTGCATATGTCAATATATACATGCATACATACTCTCTCACTCCCCCCACCATGTACACATATTTTTCCTATCCCTGCTGCCTCTTTAATTGAATTCTGCTCCATAACTTACCTTGCTATTACTAAATCTCTCCCCACCCATGGATCCCTCCCTTATCTCATCCTTTGTTTCTCCATCTGCCCATCCCTTCCCACCTTATTTCTTTATAAATTTTGCTGTACCCTTCATGGTATATATGTAGTATTGCCTATTGAACCCATTCCTGATGTAAGTTTTCAGAACTATGAGCCCTCCTCCCCCCATGCCTCTGTGTCTGTTCTTCCTCTGAACCTCATTTATATAACATAATCTGCCAATCCTTCCTGTGAGCTGTCTTATTATCGATGTGAATCTTAAACATAATAGTATACATATATAAAAAATAAATAATTTTTCCATCTTTAAACAGTCTGTCCATGTTAAGTTCCCTAAAATTGATCTTTCATATTGACTCTTCTATGTTAAATTTTCTGTTAAGTTCAAGTTTGATTCAGAGAAATTCCTGAAAATCTGCAAGTACATTGAATGTCCATTTTTTCTCATTCAAAATTATAGATAATTTTTCTGAATATAATATTTTTGGCCACAGGCCTAGCTCTTTTGATTTTCAATAGATATGATTCCAAGAGCTGTGGACTTTATTGTAGTTTCTGGTAAGTCTTGTACAATTCTAATTGTGGCTCTAGCACATTGGAATTGTTTTTATTTTCTTGTTTCTTGTAAAATTTTCTCTTTGATCTGGGATTTTTGAAATTTGGCAATAATATGTGTTTCTACAAAAGGTCTCAGAGTTAGTGATCAGTGGATTTTTCCCCCTCATATTCTATCACTCCAGGACAATTTTCTTGGATTACTTCCTGCATTACTGTGTCAAGATTTTCTTTTTGGTTAGGACTTTATGGCACTCCAATTATTCTAATGGTTTCTCTTCTTGATCTGTTCTCCAGATCTGTCATTTTTCTTCTAAGATCTTTTACATTATTTTCTATTGTCTCATTCTTTATAATCTGTTTTGGTAATTTTGGCTTCACATAGCTTTACTGGCTTCTCCTTGCCTGATTCTAATTTTCAAAGAATTATTTTCATCTTTGATACTCTGTACCTCCTTTTCTAATTGGTTAACTTCTTTTGTAATCTTTTTTGTATGGTTTTCTTTTTCTTTTTAGTTTTTTTCTCAATGTCTCTCATTTGATTTTTAAATCCTTTTTTTGACTTCTATAAAATCCTTTTGGACAGGAAGCCATTCACATTACTTTTTGGGGTAGAAGCGATTTTTTTTTCTTAACTAAAGTGTCCTCCTCTGAAGATGAACCTTGGTTTTCCCTGTTCCCATAGTATGTTTCAATGGTGGGGTTCCTTTGTGTTTGCCAGTTCATTTTTTTAGTGTAAACACTTTTGATCATGGTGCCTCTAGCTTCCCTTCACCTTTCCACTCTGACCAGGAACCCCAAAACAGAGGCTCTCCCATTTTGCAAGTGCCCACAACCAACAGCATCCCTGCTTGTAAAATGCTTCAAAAAATTCCATCAAAAAAAAAATCTTGGGGATATTATCCACCCCTTTCAGAATTTGTTTTACCCTAGGAAAGGGCTTTAAAGGTACTTTTGTCTAAGCGCAAAACAAATATACAGAAAGATTGTTGGGTCATTCAAGGTAACCAGTACAACTCGGGAGTGATAGAATTCAAGGCCAGCTCTCCTGGCTCTATATTTTCCTTTTGCAATATATAATTATTAGGGCAAACTGATAATAAAGTAATTTTTGGTAAAATAAACAAAACACACATGCTTATGTTTGTCACCTGGAATGAGAACTCCATCATCTTACTTTTCAGAGACACATATCGTTTCCCAGATTTCCAGACAACCAAAGTATTTGCCATGCTACAGTTTCTGACAGTTATTATTTTTATTATTCCAGCGTCTTGTGGAAGCTGCAGAGGAGGCTCACCTGAAACATGAATTTGATGCCGATTTACAGGTAATTGCCAACATTTGAAGTGGATATTTTTACTGGTCCTTTGTTATCAGAAGTGAAATTCCATGCAGCAGATGATGGACATGAAAGGTTGTAATGATTGCTGCAATAAATGGAGTGAATGGTTATTATCTCTATCCCTGAGATGCCATGGAATACCAGTTCCTATGGTATTCTTGGGCAGTAAATTAAGCCCTTGAATAGTGTAATAATTTTTTCAATTGTCAATACTCAGTAAACATTAGCAACTACATATGCCAGCCATTGTAGTGGTGGTGGGGAAACAAATATGAAAAAAGATAGTCCCTTCCCTCAAGGAATTTATAATCTAATGGGGAAGACAATATAAAAGGAAGCTGAAGTTATATGTATGTGTATGTTTGAAGCATGGATGTGTATATGTAGAAGGAGACATGAAACAAAACTCAAAGATGTCCTCCGTTTCCAGCAGATTGGAAGAGTTAATAAAGCTGAGTTTCTTTGTTCATAAAAAAAGAGACTTTGGATTCTCACAAGATCAGCCTCATTTCTGAGCATTTGGAGGTCTTCTGGATAAATCTAGCGTCATTTAGATATGGTAAATGAGGTATAATCAATTGTATTCATGGATTCACCCATCAAGATTGGCAAGAACAGCCAAAGAACTGTCAGGAACTAGCAGGAGGTTAAGAACCCATAGATCTAGATCTCATGTGAATAGGTTTGGGCCTGGTTCAGTTATGGAGAAGACTCGTAACAGCATTGGGCACATGGTGACATGGTTTCACGACTGTCTGAATTATGAAATTTAACGCATTTAAGAGAGTGGTGGTAAGGGAAGGAAGGGTATTTTGGTTTGGGAGCTCATAGGGATGATAAGTGGAGCTGAAGAAAAGTTGATTAGTATACCTTTTCAGTAATAATCATAGGATTGAATCAATCAGTCAATCAATCACTTGATTCATCCGATTATAGCTCAAAAGGAGGAATAGGATGGAAGGTTCCATTCAGGGAAGATAGAGAGAGAATGACTACGGTGGAACGTGAAGCACAATTGAGGCTCCTGGGATCATAGCAGGTCATAGGACAAACTTCTCAGGACAGCTAGAGTAATTTAGAGTGAGTCAATGAGAGCAAGAGGACTTTCATTCATCAAGTGAGAAATCAACAGGTATTGATTAGAGACCTAAGATCTGTTGGATCACTGAATGCTGTGGCCAGATTTACCAAACTATTTCCATTTGACCCATTTTAACTTTAGAAAGCACTATCTGACATCCTGTCTGTACGTGTTGTGAGACTGTTAAATGAGACACTATTGGAAACTCTGGGTTTCATGTCCCGGGGAAGATTGGAAAATATGAAAATGACTATTCATCTGGGATCAGCTGCTCCAGTCCTGGCTAGAGATCAGAAGATAAAAGAAATCTGCTCCTGCAGTCATTCTTTTCTATAAGAGAAGAAAAATGTGCTCTGAAAAGTGCAAAAAAAATATGAGATAATGCGACCATTGTTTCTTGGCAAGCTATTTTAGCTTCTTTGAGAATTTGCTTTGTTCCTGCTTTTCATTATTGAAGCTTTAAAATAAAACTTGGATGAGACTATAAAGAAACCTTGATGGTGGGGAAGGGACAACCCACATCCATATAAATCCTACGCTACTCCCCTGCTCTCCAACAAGTCTAGAGCACACAGACATTGAAAGGTTAGCCCTTGGAAGCTTACCCTGGATTCCAGGGCTGATGGTCATTTCATGAAAGGCTACAAGAAGTTACTTTTCTCTCTCCCCCCAAATCTTTAGTCTCTCGAGTTAAGTGAAGAAACAAACTTATTTTTCCCTTAAAAAATATTCCTAAATTCACACAGTTTTAATCTTGGGGTCATAGGTGGTTTCCTGCTGCGAAGGACCCAGAAGTCACTAAGTCATTTTAAGTTGATGAAACTAAAGTCAAGGTGTTGAAGAGACTTTTTTAAGGTCACAAGGCACTATCAGAGCTGAGATTTTTACCTATGGAATTGGAATTTAAAACTAATGTTCTTTCCAGTGGGTTGCATTGACTTCCCCAAGTCCCTGGTCTCCTGAAGCATCCTGCTGTACCCTGGGGTTGGAATTATGGCTTCATAGTAATTTGTACGCATCCTTTCTATTCCCACTCATATTGCAATAAGTCAAAGACTTATAGAATAGTCTTCTTCTCTAGGCTAGGCTAAGATCCTCTAATGGCCAGAATGAAGGTTCATAGGTTATACCAAACCTATCCATACAACTAAGGGAGTCTGCTCCTTCAGCATAATCTCAATAACCATGGGCTTCTAGAATGAGGTTATCTTGCAGTGGTCAGACCTACATGGCTTGGATCAACACATAACGAGGGGGATGGTTTTGGATCCTTTGTTGGAAGCGGCTATAGGAGTTCTTCATCACTCAGCACCTGGATAATGATTTTCTTGACATACAGGACATCAGTATAGTCCCTAGAGACCCGGAACATGGGTTATTCCTGTTAATACATATGATTTGAATAAAGACATTGGAATAGACCCAGGAAGCTAGAAGAAGCCAGCATATCTATTGCAATCACCAAATCCTCTTCAAACTTCACATCCAGTTTGGAGGTCCTTGTCACCCTTGGGTTTTGGGTCTGAGTGATCACTCCTGTCTGCCTAGACAGTGTTGGCTGACCCTGGGAAGACTCCCAGGAAGACTAGGATGCAGTAGAACTGTTCCACTAACGAGTCCTTGGTCCAAAATCCCAACCCAAACACCCAAGGTCACCCTGGCAAGTTTGAAATTCAACATGGATGATTACTTATTCAAGGTCACATAACCCATAAGTGTCACAAGCAGAATTAGAACTCAGATTCTCCTAATCTCCTGCTTAACATTTTCTCTATTATACCACTCATATTCACCTGGTATTCTTGCAACCTTTTCACCATAATATAATGGGTGCCCATCAACAAACCTTCATTAAGGGGATGTAGGGGGTTAAGTCCTAGCTATTAAAAAAGGAAGCAGCCCCAGCCCTCAAATTGATCACCTTCTATTGGAGGAGACAACACAGATGACAAAAATCAGTATATAAAATAATTACAAGCTGCCATTTGGGGTGGGGGAAGGCATCAGTAGCTGGATTTGCCATAGAAACTTTAATTCCATATCCCCCAATGAATCTTTTACCTTAAAATAGTCTTTAAAAAGTGGATCTTTACATTTAGGGGCACTTTCTGTTTCTGGGAATAAAGCTCTTTGAAATCTCATCTCTTCTTCCTTCTGTCCCTAGCTGTGTTCAGTCAAAAATATATAGAGAAAAAGAAGAGGAAATGGGGATCTTTGAGTACAGATGTGTTTTTTTTTTTTTTAAAGAAAGAACATGAATCTATTTTCAAGAGCATAATGGATGTGTAGTTCATTTTGTAGACCTCAGAGAAGAGCAAAGACTGCTTTGGTGGAGAATGGTTTTTAGCCAGATTCAGTGAATGCTGGAGTCACCGTGGGTGGCTGTTTTGGAAGGAAATTCTGAGTAGATGCAACGGATGGATGCTTTGAGTAGGCCGGTCAAAGCCAGAGGATGTCGGCAGCTTTCTCGGGACAGTGAGATCTTGGGCTCAGCCAGGCTTGGTTGTTTGTTACCGAAATGGTCCATTAGAGATAATCAATTGTTCATCTTGGTTCCCCTGACCCCTTGGCAGCCCTTGTTGGCTGATCATTGTTTTTTTATCAAAAATCTCATCACCTCATCTGCTCCATATGAAGTAATGACCAGGGTGATTTGGTGACAACATTCAAGTGCAAGGTTGGGAGTGGGTGGGCTGGGCTGGGGAGCAATGGAGCTGAGAATAGGTTTGCTTAAAGTAACAACAAGTGAAACAGAACCCTCAAGTTGTTGAGACCTTCTTGGGTTCTTTAAAGCTGCAAATGCCTTTTGATTACTCACTGGACAGCCTCTTCTGCTAAAAAAAAGTCAGAAAAATCAGAGACGTGGGTAACAATGAGTGATTTTTGTTCCTGCAATTTGTGGATCTTTAAATCAGCTTTTAAAGCTGGGAGAATGTGACCCAGGTGGACCCTAGGATGCCTAGGGAACACCCCCCCTCCCAATGCTGCCATTAGAAAGGCTTTTGGGGAAGAAGAAGATGTTATCAGGGCAGTTCTGGGTTCTAGACCTATTTGCTAGGGATGCTACCGTGAGTGGGCCTAGGGGATATCCCATAGATGCCTTTTTAATCCAGTCTCTAAAGAGATGATAGACTCTACTTCCCCCTATAGTCATTGAAGTACTGGAGCTTTTAAACACTTTCTAAAATTGGTGGTTTTGTGGAAAGGCTGCTTGCCTTTCCCTGGTTCCAGTGTGCTTTCTATAAAGTAGGGACTGGATCTGGGATTTCACTCTTAGCTCAAGGCATTCTATATATTCCTGCACGCTGGAGTCCTCTCTGCAATTTAGAGAAGCTTTTATAATCAACATAAATTATTTTGCATTTAAAAATTGTATTGTATTGTATTGTATTGAAAGGCAGCTGTGGATGGGGGCCAAGACAACTGGCCTCAGGACTAGGAAGACCTGGACATAAGTCCAGCTCTGGGAGCCTGGCAAGTCACTTACACTGCCTCCACTCTGCTCATCATCTCCCTCCTTATTCTGACATGGAAACCACATCTCAGCTGACATGAACTAGCTTGGAGTGTTCCCAGATTCTAAAAGGAACTGACAATTTTGGAACCTGAAATCTGTTTTTCTCTCAAAATTGTAGGTAACATTTTTTAAACTTTTTCTTTTTTCCCCCATTTCAGGCTAGCACTTGTATATGCTCTAGAATTTGGAGCACCAAAGCACTTGTAAATGGTGTAGAATTTGGAGCATCAATTTATGGTGGATCCTAAGCCTTCTAGTCTGCTTTCCCCATTTACAGATGTGCTCACTGAGGCAGTGAAATTTTAAGTGACTTGCCCGGGTTCACACAACCACTAAATGGCAAAAGTGGAACTTCCATTCAGTCAGGGCCTGCTGAGTCCAATATTCTTTCCATAGCTGTGCACTCGTATGCACCCTTACACACTTACATACACACACACAGAGACAGACAGACAGACAGACAGAGAGAAAGAGATAGAGGGAGTAAGAGAGAAAGAGAGAGGAGAGGGAGAGAGACAGAGAGAGAGAGAGAGAGAGAGAGAGAGAGAGAGAGAGGGAGAGAGAGAGAGAGAGAGAGAGCTCTAGTTAATTGATGACGCAGGTGTTTGATATGGAGGCTTGCAGACCCCCCTTCTATCATATACCTTTTTA
>JAJPUD010001593.1:49161-61920 GCA_023553655.1 Myrmecobius fasciatus
AGGTCATTCAGGCTTCCAAAGCCACTGGCAGTGCCACAGTGCATATAATGCTGAGCTTACAGTCAGGAAGACGAGTTCAGATCTAACCCTAGACATGTACTAGCCTTGTGACCATGGGCAAGTCACTGAGACTCTGCTTCAGTTTTTCAACTATAAAGTGTACCTTCTTTACAAGGTTGCTGTGAGGATCAAATGAAAAATATTTGGAAAATGTTTAGCAGAGTGCCAGGCACATAAAGGCTTATTCTTTTCCCCCCCTTCCTTCATCTATATACTTTCAGTGAGGAAATTACTTTTACCTCTAAGACAGCCCTTTGTTATTTTGGAGCACTCATCTTCTAAAATGTTCCAACATTACTCATAATATTTTATCCCCCTAGGGTTGGAGAGAAGAAATACAATTCTTCCATAGAACAACTAAGAAGTACTAAAAGAAAATTTTTAAGTTCTTCTTTAAGTTCTCTTTATTGTAAATATCTCCAGTTCTTCCAAATAATCTTCACACAGTCTAGTCTTGAGAGTGCTCGCCATTACGATGTCATCTTCACTGACATCTCTTGCAAATGTTTTTTCCTAAAATGTGATTCTCCAAACTGTAAGAACAAAATCCTCCAGAAACAATCTAGCCAGGGCAGAGAAGAATGGGACTCTCATCTCCCAAATCCTGAATACTGTAACCCTCATTGAGGAACCTGAAATCTCTCTGCTTTTTTGTCTTTCATTTCACAGAGTTGACTCCAGTTAAATCCTCAGAGATTTCTCTGAACTAGCATCTTGCCAAGTCATATATGCATACATACAGTTCTTCTGTAGACTCATAGCACTGCCACTCTAACACCACTATTGCAGGTTGAATCCTTTGGTGGCCACTTCCCCTTGTGGTCTGTTCTTTGTGGTGTTTCCTACCTATGACACTGATCTGGTTACTCCTCTGACCTGGAATGGCTATAAGAAGCAAAGGGGAAGGTACAAAGGTCTTCATCAGTAGGGGAAAAAAAGCCATTGCATGAAGTTGGTCATTAGCTTCATTTTCAAATTCAAAGGACGTAACATTTCAAATTCCATTTTCCCTATTTATCCATAAATGCAAAAAAGTGCTGTCTTTCATGAATAAACTTGCATATTCACAGATAAACACAAATGTTTGTGTGAAACTCATTCAGGTCAAAGTAAAATCAATTCATTGTAATTATGTACAATAAAGCTTAGAGCTATATTTTTCACATTAAAACTTAATATTCAGTATATATAGGGATATTCATTATATGCAGGGGTATTTATCAGTAAGAATATCAACATCTTTTTCTATTTTTTCCTCTCTTCTTCTTTCCCTCCCTTTCTTCTTCTTCTATTTCTCCTCTTTCTTTTCCTCTTCCCTCCTCCTCCCTCCAACTCCCTCCTTCTTCCTTCTTCTTGTTTTTGTTCTTATTCTTGTTCTTCATCATCTTCTTTCTTATTCTTCTCTTCCTTCTTTTCCTTCTCCTTCTCCTTCTTCTTCTGCTTCTGCTTCTGCTTCTGTTTCTGCTTCTCCTTCTCCTCCTCCTTCTTCTTTTCTGTCTCTCTCCAAAGAAATGCACAAGACACTTTTCAGTTTAATCTGCATTATTTCATCTTATGTCTAGAAATTAACAAAAAAAAATAAATTAATCTATTTTGTAATCTGTTTGCTGCTTTCTGAGATTTAAATGCTCCTCCAGAAAATTTAACCCTTGGCTCTTATGAGTTACTATAAGCTAGTTACAGCAAACCCTTGATTATGTTTTCCTTTTGCTGCAATCATTTATTTTATGTGCTTTAGAATTAGTCTTTCCACATTTTGATACATATGCTAATTTTTCATGATAAAAGCACAGTTTTATCATACCATTGATGAGAAGTCCATTTCCCAAGCCTAGCCTTGATTATGGCCATAAGTTTCTGATTATATTTAAATCAGGTGATTTAATCTGATTTAACCCAGGTGGGTTTTCAAGCCATCAGGGTATGTTTGTCTCAATCTCTTGGGTAACTTAACTTTTTGTGACATGTGGCACAGAGAAAGGTTTTGTTGCAGAATTCCTTTTCCATTGAGGAACTTCTTTAATTCTGCAACAATTCTGTTTCTTAGCAGAGAAAAAACTATTTCAGAGTCAATAATTTTCTTTTTGGGCTTCTTCAAAATAGAAAAGGACTCAAACATATTTGGGTTAATATTTTAAATTACAATGAAGATATTTTTGTTTCTTGTCTGCACAATTTTTGACAATGTTTTTGGTAAAGCCTTTCTCTCTCTCTCTGTGTCTCTCTGTCTCTGTCTCTCTCTGTCTCTCTCTCTCTTTCTCTCTCTCTTGCTGAGGCAATTGGGGTTAAGTGACCTGCCCAGGGTCACACACCTAATAAGTGTTAGGTGTCTAAGGCTAGATTTGAACTCAGGTCCTCCTGACTTTAGGGCTGGTGCTCTATTCACTACACCAACTAGCTGCCTGTTGGTAAGACCCTTCATGGGGAAAAAAAAATATTGGTCAAAAATGATCTTTTTTCAAATGTTACTCCTCCAGTCCTTTTATTGTTTTTTCTCCTGAAGTACTTCTTTTTTCCCTTCATAGAAATGTTTAGCTTTGCCCCTATCTCAAACCATCTCAATAATATTCCCACTTCAAGAAGTTTATGTTGTGCTAGAAATTATGCTGAACCAGTAAATCAGGCTTTCAGGTTCTTCTGAAAGATTTTGTTTGCTTTTTGGAAATTAGTTAGGCTCTTTCTGTGAAAATGCTCGTTAGTTCTTGGTATTGTTTTACTTTTTTTGACCATGTTTGATTGTGCTTGAGTGTGACTTTTTTTTCCCATTATGGACTTGATCTTTGACATGCTTGACTTCCAGACTCCAGCAATTGCTATAATATCTCTAACATCCATTAAAGTATACTACTCTTTTAGGGTTAGAACTGTTTTATATTTCCTTGGAATAATAGTTTTTCTTAAAAACCATAGAATTAAAAGCACAAATAAGAAAACAATATAGCTTGAACATATATCACAAAATCTACTAACTAAGAATTAGCCAGAGGTGAGGAAACCAATTCAGTCTGGTTTTATATGTCACGTTCAGATGTTCTGGCTCATTCTTGTGTCCATGGAAGCACACGTTTATCACCATTATTATTATCACAAAACAAGATCACCTCACAATCTTTTTTTTTGTGTGTGTGTGCCAAGTAATTTACATACTCCATGTATTGTTTGTCAAATGTGACTATGTACAGAGGCAATAGAGCATATTTACATCATCCAGACTCCGCTAATACAGCAAAATTAATGCTCATTGTTGCAGAAGACCCAGGCAGCAATCTCTCAGTTATAAGAAAAAGCATGTACTATGCAGATTTTGTTTTTATTTTTTCTATAAATTATCCCATTGATATTTTCATAGGTATAAAGTTAAAACTGCCGATTAATTTACATAATATTTTCATTTTTAATTTATATCACATATACATCATTAATATGTCATTCTTTAAAATAGAAATACCTATTCAATTATTTAAATATTGATTTATTTACTTAAATAATGCCTTATAATTATATTTACATAGACCATCTATTTTGCTATACCATTTATATTAAATGCATTTTGTTGTAATTTGAAATTATATTTGGATTTACTTATTTTCTGTTTCTATTGGAAATCTGATGACCTATGGATTTAATTTGCATTCAGTTTATTTGCTAGGCATCTCTATATGTCATCCCTTTTTCTTCTTATTTGTTTGAGGGAGAATGTTATATTATCCATACATTGAGATATTACCTCCTCTTTACCATTTTGTATGCCTTTGATTTCTTTTTCTTGACTTATTGTTCTATAAAACATTCCAAAAATGATGTCAAATAATTTTAATAAAAGTAAGATCCTTTACAACACTTAATCACAGAAGGAAATCTTATGTTTCCTATTGCAGGTAATCCTAGCTTTTGCTTTTTTAAATTACATTTTTAAAATTTCATATTAAAGATTCTTTCACACTATGCCTTTTATTATTTTTAAAATAATAAATGAGTGTTGAATTTTGGTACTCTCTTCATCAGTAAACATGATAGGATGATTTTTAAAATTTTAATAAATTTATTTTGCTTTTATGTTTCCCTAAGATTCTATCATCCTTCTCTTCCTCTTATTAATCTAGCTTGATCTTTTAAAAAAATATTATTTATTTTAGTATTCTTCTAATTTGTTTTGATGTGATTTTTAATGTAATTTAATGAATATTTTGATAATTTATCATAATAACTTTTATCATATGATTTTTAATTAGTGGGAAATGACTTGGAAATAATTGGAACCATTTTTCTTTCTGAGATAATTTGAAATAAATATTATTTAAAGTATTAAAGTTATCCAATAATTAATAATCATCATCATAATAATGATAATGATAATACCAGCAATGACAATTTTATACATGCTATGCAGAAATAGCCATATAATATTCAGAGATGGAAAAATCCTTAAAAATGGTAACATAAAGAGTAGCAATTAGGAAGTTAATCAATGAATAAGCACTTTTGACATGATTGCTATGACCCAGACACAGGTAAGAGCCCAGTGAAACCCACCAACTTTATGACTCTGGGCAAATCAATGAAGTTTCTGTTTCCTCTATCAAATAAGGACAGTGATATTTAAATTTTGTATATTACTTGTTATTATTATTATTATTTATCCTCTAAGTGATAATTCTATGTTTGAAAAATGTTAACTAGTTTTCATTTAAATCAAGAAAACTGATTATTTATTAAGTCCTAACCTACAATAATG
Source organism: Myrmecobius fasciatus (assembly GCA_023553655.1). Classification (NCBI taxonomy): domain Eukaryota; kingdom Metazoa; phylum Chordata; class Mammalia; order Dasyuromorphia; family Myrmecobiidae; genus Myrmecobius; species Myrmecobius fasciatus. The sequence goes on from JAJPUD010001593.1 coordinate 53,957, forward strand.
GGATACTCAAACCTGTGAAATGATCCACTTGCTATAAATAGTAATCACTGAGCTAAAATACAGTATGCTAGACTTCCAGCAATATGTCAGAGAGAAGGGCCACAAAAAAATTTTAGAATACAATTATAAATCTTCAACCTCATAGAAAAAAAGATAAAAAAATGACAAAACATGGAAGCAAAAACAAAATTAAAAACAATTTCTATAAATCTATGGATTTTAGAAAATTCCAGTAAAGAAAAACAATAATAATAGCATAAGCAAGAGTTAAAAAGAAAGTTTAATGATTTTATTGATCATTATAGAAAATCACTAATCCTGAGGTATGTGGAGGAATAAGAAATGATGCTGAGGTAACAGTAGGAAGTACTATTTGGGACAAGGTTCTCTGCAGGGTAAGGATTCCAGGAAGTACAATTAGAAGCAGGATTGGGGACCGCCTCTGCAATGATATGGGATTAAGAGATGAAGTATTATATATGGGAAACAGCACATTGATCAAATAATTGGAATATTGATTGCATTATTCTGGAAAGTTATACTGAAACCCAGTTGTGAAAATCTTCACCTGCCAAATAGAGATTATACTTTATCTTGGATTATGAATTCTGAATTATGGATCCATGAACATAAAAAAAATTCAGATAACTAGCTTTTAATAAAACTATTTTTCATAATATATTTAAGATGAATATTAAAGTACTATACTGAAAAAGGGCCCAAAGGCTTCAAAGGGTCCCATAGCATAAAAAAGATGAAAAACTCTATCCTAGAAGCAATATGGAGCCTCTGAAATTTCTTGAGTATAGATAGGCTGAGGCTTTAAATTTATGTGTGGTGGCTTGGTGTAAGATTTGAGAAAGGAGTGATTGAATTCAAGGAGATTGATAAAGATACTATTATAATGGTCTACGAGGCAAGTAGGTACCTTGGAAGATGCGAAATGATGAATCTCTGCCCTTAAGAAGCTTTCATTCTATTGTGAGTAGAGGGATTCCAAAGAAGTATAAAGTAAATAGTCAACTGCTTCCTATAACAAAATTTCTTGTGCTTTCTTTTGTTATGCTTTTATCAGATTGGACTAACCTATTATTTAAATAACTACGTGTTTTTGAATGTAAGAAACTTAATAGGAATAAGGTCTGAAGAGGAAGGAATATTCTATTTCAGTAGGGGTACAAGCCAGGGATTGAGTGACCTCGTAGAAAAACGAATCCTGAACAATCTGTGAGTTCACTAAACAATCTGGATCCAAGAGACCCATGGCTATTAATCACCCAGCATTCTACCCCTGACAAACTACTGCTCCACCCCTAGTCTTGTCTTATTATGATAATGCTCTATACTTCTATAGTTCAAGTTTTGTGTATCTTCGAACAGAAGTAGCTTCTTGGCAGTGAGATGGATATAAATAGACCTACATCTGCTCAGAAGCCCATCATACAGAATATCACTTAAGAAAACCTGGCCATCACAAACGTGAGGTCAAAGGGGATCAAAGGTGGAGGTGTGTGACGGGTTGAGAACAGCCATGTGTGCTGTACAGCTGTGAGTATCTTTTCTCCAGCTGTTACCCTTGCTGGGAGCTGTTTGCCTGGAGCAAACATTGCCATGGACTTCTGTGACAGTCGTGATCTGATCCCTTCTTAACCTGAAGTATCCCTGGAGTTTCCAGCTTTCTGGAAATAATTACAATAGAATTAGAACTCGGTGATTCTTCAGAGAGATAATTTAGGAAATATTTTCCACTTAATGCTCTTCCCTTCCCCTATAGTGCATGGGCTCCCTTCTGCACTTGACTTTAGATGAGTTTTCTCAGCAGTCACAGAGCCTTAATAATTTGCACAAAGCAGATGCTTTTTTGTTTTTGTGTTCTCAGGAAAATAGGGACTCATGGGAATATATAGATATCCATTTGGGTTGGAAGACTGGCCTAAACTGGTTGGCTTATTCAAGGCCAGGGCAGTTTTTAAACTGTTCCAGAATGGTTTCAGTGTGTACTTGCTCACCCATGTGGTTCTGAGGTTCCTCTTGTATCTTGTCAAAATATTCCCTCGCTCTGAACCTTTTGACTCACTTTATACATGAAAGATCCAGTCTATTGTCTCTGTAGGAATGATTCCACTTATCTTGCTAGTTTCCTCGAGAGAATCCTCAAGAGTGATCCTCAGGACATTAGCATGTAGATAAATGAGAGGCCTCTTTGTCTGGGATCATGAAAACTGGTCTTGAATCCATCAACTTTCTTCTCTTTAACATGTAAGGTGGTATTGATAAATAGGGGAGAATACATGTATATATACATAACAGCTGTATGCGCAGCTATTCTCTGCTTGCTTCCCATCCAAGCATATGTTGAAATTTGATCAGCCTGCTTCTAGCCATGATAGGGATGGAGCATCTTCTGATGGATCTAGGAGCCAGCAGTTTATTAGCTGATCAATTAGACTTGAGTGCTCATGACAAGAACCATGTTCTTCTTGGCTAGCCTCTTTGCTTCCTTTGATTTCCTGGTAATGAGAAGAAGGCCAGAATTTTAAGCATTGCTTATGTAGGAAAGCCCTAGCATGTCTATTCCTATATGATATTGATAGTCTATATATATATATACATATAGATATAGATATAGATATAGATAGATAGAAATATAGAGATATATACTATATTATATATATGTCATATATATAATATACTATATTATAGATATAAATATATAGATACTCTATATTTACAAAGTCTGCTGCAGTGCCATACTCATTATGATGCTATTTGACATGTATGTGATTCATGGAATACCATAACAATTGGAGCAAAATGAAGAATTAAAATTGGAGATCATTTTGTTAAACTGGAAGGGCCCCCAAAAGTACATCTGCTGCTAGATAGCCTATTCTATTTTGGTTATACTTCATCGACAGCTTTGGAGAAAATACCTCTAGGAGTGATTTTAACTACAATGGAGATAATAGAGTGCCATGGTAGACATAATTTGGCTGTGATATATTATCCATAAGAACGATTGTAGGAAAAGTGGAATAAAATATCTCATAAGAGGAAAATGGTGTGACAATATCTTGACATACATGTTCTGTGGAAACTCACCAAATGTCAAGTGATTGAGAACAGAGGTTCTTCATGTGGGGGTCCACAAACTACATAAAGATTGTGGCTAGATTTTGGGGGTCTGGATAGGAAAAGAGATTCCATCTTTATTATTACCAACATCTAACTGAAATTTAATATTTTTTTCAATTATGATTAGAAACAACAACTCCGATTCTTAAAAGTGGCCCATAGGTTTCACTAGGCTGCTGCTAAAGGTCTCCAAAATGGGTAAGCACCCCTGAACTAAAGAAAGATCCTCAGCGAATTTCAGACAAGAGTTCTCCAAGATAAAGTTTGGATGGGTTGAGTTTTACCCAACTGCACATTGCTAAAGTCACAAATACCTTGACTATGTCTACATTTTGACCTTAGTACATCTCTAGACCCACATTTTGAGACCTGGGATCTATGAATTTATTATGTTTTTGTATGTGATGTATTATTATTGTATGCGTCACATATTGTACATGATGAAAACGCATTTCAATAAGTGTTGTTAATTTTTTTTTTGGTGATCCGATGTTTTTTCTGCATTCACCTTCCTCTTGATGGTTCTGTTTCATTATTTGTGAGATAGTTGGACACAAAGTCTCTCGGCAAATTGCTAAACTCTGCTTTCATTTCTTCATTTGTAAAATGAGAAGAAAGAAATTGGACTCCATGGCCTATAAGAACTCTTTAAACTCTTGATCTCTGCTTATGTTATCATTCTCTTATTGACAAAGGAGAAATGGGAAGGTGATTTAGAAAGGGATTTTTCCATGCCACAATTTTTTATTGTTTTTTTGGTGATGGAAAAAGGAGAGAGGAAGGAGGCAGAAAGGGAAGAAAAGAAGGGAAGAAGAAGAAAGGAAGCAAAGTGGAGTGGGGAAAAAACAAGGAGAGAATGAAAGAGGGGGGGAGGAAAAGAGAGTAGGGGGGAGAAAAATAAAGAAACGATCGAACAAAGAAAGAAGGAAGGAAGGAAAAAAGGAAGGAAGGAAGAGCAGTGAACAGCTTCAGCACCAGAAAGCCCTAGGGTTTGATAGGGGGTGCAATGTTTTTCAAATATTTGTTGCTTCTTTCTTCATCCTGGAAATGATGTAGTTAGATTGCGTATTCGATTCCACTTAGGTTTTCATGGTGGGCTTTACAGAAAAGATCCATGGCGGTGATTTATGTATCATGGGTTTTCATTGTAAAATTATGCCAATTTACAGTGCTATGAATTTCTCTAATACTCCTCTTATAGAGAAGTGTTCCAGAGAATTTTGTGAATTATGAATAACCTTTTCTCCACTGGACATTGTTCTTTTTCTGTCTATGTGTAATAGGACAGATCATCAAAATAAGACTCTGTTTTTGAAACCAAAATAAAACAGCAGCATAAGAGCACAGTTCATTGCTTCATTCAGATATCAGAACACCTGAACCTTTTTTCAGTTATATATTAGAGAAAAATTTAAAAATATAGATTATCAAAGTTTTAGAGAATACATAGATGGGTATGGCTACATATTTGAGGCAATTTGATGTAGTCAATGAGCATTAGGGCTGGAGGTAGGAAAACCTGAGTTCAATTCCCAACTCAGACATTTCTTAGGTGTGATTCTGGGCAAGTTACTGGACCTTTCTCAGAGTGTTTCCTCATCCGTAAAATGAGAATAATAAGAAATAATTTGAGAATTAAATGAGTGCTTGACAAAACTTAAAGTACTACAAGGAATGCTAGTTATTATTCTTGTTATTGTTATTGATAATAGAATCTCCTCACCCCCCCAAAAAAAATAAAACCAAACAAATTACGGGCAAGGGAAGCTAAGTCAAATATGATGAGATCAAACTTAATAGGGATAGATACAAACCTTTATACTTGGATTAAAAGAAATGAGAATTCACAAGTAAATTATAATTATATATCTGGAAAAAAAAAGGTGTGGGGATTTTAGTAGATTGAAAGCTCAAAATGGGTCATAAGTATGCCCTGATGTGCAAAAGTACTAATAAAGCTTTTGGCTGTAATGAGATGTTCACAGTGTCCAGAATGAGAGCATATTATCCCACTCAACCCTGTTCTTGTCAGAACATATCCTCGCTGGACAAGTCTGTTCCATTGTAGGTGATCCCATTTAGGAAAAACTTGAATAGGCTGGACAACTGGTCAGATGAGATGGATCAAGATGATGCAGGATTTTAAAATGTTGCCTTATGAGGATGATTGTGGATACTAGAAATGCTTTTCTTGTGGAAGAGAAAATTTAGATGTGGGGATGAAGGGTCTTTCTTTACAAATATTTATAATTCAGCAACATGAAAGAAGATGGAAGCTTGCTCTTTTTATCCACAGAGAATAGAATGAGATTTAGTGAGTGAAAGGGATGATCCTCACTTTGATAGGCAGAAAAGCCTCCTCACCATTGGAAGTAGCCAAAAGTCTATCAGGTTCTTCCAGATACTAGATCTCTCCTCTGACAGGAGATCTCCAATCCAAAGTTGAATGGCCACTTATTTGATAAGGCATTGGAAAGATTTTTCTTTATGTGTGGGCTGAACTAGATATCACCAGAAGACTCAACTCAGTGATTCTGTAGCATTTTATGCCATCCTAAGGAATATGTGTTGTATGCTAGAAGCAACATGGAGGCTACTTTTGATTTTTTTTGTTTTAGGAGGTATTTTCCATATAATTTATTTATTTAATATTTCCCCCAATTACATTTATTTTTTTAACATTTTTATAAAGGTTCCTCTATTTAAGAAACCATATTTGAAGTTATATAAAACATTTCCAGAAAAGTCATGTTGTGAAAGAAAACATAGATCTCTTACTACAATGAAAAAAAATACCTCAAGAAAGACAGAAAGAGAGAGAGATTTAGGGTGAGAGAGAGAGAGAGAGAGAGAGACAGAGAGAGAGAATGCTTCAATTTATTTTCAGATCCTTCTTTCTATGGATATGGATGGGATTTTTCATTGCTATTACTTTGTTTACAATATATTTTACTTTGCTTGAGTTCATGGAGGATTTTCCAGGTTTTTTTCCCCTCAGAGCATCCTGCTCATCATTTCCCATAGAATAATAATATTCTATCACAAACACATAACACAGTTTATTCAACCATTCCCCAAGTGATGGTCATCCCCTCAATTTTTAATGTTTTGCCCTGAGAAGAGAGCTCCTATAAATATTTGTTTGTACATATAATTTTTTTTTCTTTTTAAAAAAAAATCTTGGGGGCAGCAAGATGGCATGGTGGATAGAGCACTGGCCCTGGAATTAAGAAAACCTCAGTTCAAATTCAGCCTCAGACACTTCCTTGCTGGATAGCCTTGGACAAGTCACTTAAACCTAGCTTTCTTACCAAAAATTTTTAAAAATCTCTTTTGGTATTCATGTCTAATAGTGGTGTTGTTAGGTCAAAGGATATGTATGAATCTATCACCTTTGGGTAGTGATCACATATTTTCATCATTTATCAATTGGGGCATGGTTCTTATTTTTTATAAATTTGATTCAGGCCTTCTATGTTTGAGAAATGTATTCTTATCAGAGAAATGTGCTTTAAAATTATTTTATAATAACTATTTCAAACTGCATTTCTTCTACTTATTCTCTCTCTCCTTTCACTCTATCCCTCCTCAAAAGTGTTTTTTACTACTGACCACTCCCTCCCTCAATATGCCCTCTCTTTTATCACTCTCCCCCCATTCCCAAATCTCATTCTCCTAGTTTCCTTCAGGGTAAGATAGATTTCCATACCCATATTGGCTGTTTATGTTATTTCTTCTTTGAGCCAATTCTGATGAAAGTAACTCGGCTCTCCTCCCCTTCTTCCTTTCCATTGAAAAAGAATTTTCTTGCCACTTTTTTAGTGGCAGATAATTTATATCATTCCATTTCTCTCTTTCCCTTTCTTCCAGTATATTCCTTTCACCCCTTAATTTCATCATTTTAAAAAGATATTATCACTTCATGTTCAACTCATACCAGTATCCTGCCTATATATACTCCATCTTACTGCCATAATGATGAGAACATTCCAACTTCCATGTAGAAATGTAAACAGATAAAGCTTATTAAGTTCCATATGATATTACTTTCCTGATTAACTCCTTGTGCTTCTCAAGATTCCTGTGTTTGAAATCTTTGTAATCCTAGCTCCATTGCTCTCCAAAATATTATATTCCAAACGGTCTGGCCTTTTAGTGTAAAAGCTGATAAATCTTGTGTGATACTGACTGGCTCTATTATAATTAGATTGTTTCTTTCTGGATCCTTGGAATATTTTCTCCTTGACCTGGGAGTTCTAGAATTTGGCTATAATGTTCCTGGGAATTTTTGTTTTGTGATCTCTTTCAGGAAGTGATTGGTGACATTTCAATTTCTATTTTACCCTCTAGTTTTAGAATATCAGGACAGTCTTCCTTGATAATTTCCTGAAAGATTATGCCCAGCCTCTTTTTTTGAATCATGATTTTTCAGGTACACCAATAATTTTCAAATTCTCTCTCCTAGCTCTATTTTCCAGGTCAGTTGTTTTCCAATGAGATATTTCACAGTTTCCCCTATTTTTGGTTTAAATTTATTGTATCTTTATTTCTCCTAAAATCATTAGCTTCCATTTATCCAATTCTATTTTTTTATTTTAAAAATATATAAAATGTTATAAAAATCCATCTTGTAAAAATGGAATAAATTACATAATGAGATGCATTACCACATGTAATAACAACTTTGTAATACTTTCAGCCTGATGTGTATTTTATTGTACCTCATTTTCGTTATATATGGTCTAAATCCTTCCCAAGAAGTCACTTGGAAATAAAGACAATTGTGTATTCATATATATATATATATATATATATATATATATATATAT
>JAJPUD010001593.1:62020-97310 GCA_023553655.1 Myrmecobius fasciatus
GGGTTATTGGATTTCAGATTTGTTCTCTTCATATCTAACTCTTCCTTAGGAATCTGTCTGATATATAATATATATATCAGACAGATTCCTAAGGAAGAGTTAAAAAAGGAAAAAAAAAATACTTGAAAATGGTCAACAGTCTGCTCTTGCTGTCTTCTCAGAGGCTTTAGCCAATAGAGTTTAAGGAAGTGGAACAGCATTCTGCATATCTTTTAATTGTAATTTTTAAGACATTTTCCTCAGTGAATTTTTCCTTTCCCATTTGGCTAATTTTGCTTTTTAAGGCATTCTTCTCCTCATTAACTTTTTGTATTTTTTTTTGCACCTCTCTCAATTCTTTTTCTAATTTTTCTCTCTATCATCTTACTTGATTTTCAAAATCTCTTTTGAACTCTTCTGTAGCCTGAGACCAATTCTAATTTTTCTTGGAGCCTTTAGATGTAGGAGCTTTGAATTTCTTTCTTTCTTTCTTTCTTTCTTTCTTTCTTTTTTTGAATCACTTTCTGAAGGTGTATTTTGATCTTCCTTGTCACTATAGTAACTTTCTATGGTCAGAAACTTCTTTTGTTGTCTGCTCATTTCCCAAGCCTATTGCTTGACTTTTACTTCTCTGTTAAAGTAGGGTTCTGTTTTCAGGGTGAAGGGTGCACTGTCTCAGACTGTTTTCAGAGATCCTTCTAGGGATCTGACTACAAGATCTCTTTTTTGCCCTGGAACTGTTAGGAATGTCCCCACTCTACTGTTGCTGTAAATGATAGTGTGCTAAAGCAATAGACTCCTGCCTTGCTCATAGTGGGGCTGGGGCTAGGGCTGTGCTGACACTGAGATTATGCCATGGACTCCCACTCTGTTGGCACAGACCTATTCTGCTGATCTTCTAAGTCATCTTTGGTGTCTCTAGGTTGAGAGATCTGGAAGCTACCAGCACTGCTGCTGATTCAGAGGTCCTGCTTTGCTAAAGCTGGGGTTAGGCCCAGGCCAGGAGCTGGGACCATTGGGAGCTTATGTGCTAGACTCTCATTCTGGTTTCACAGATGTTTTTTGCTGACTTTCTAAGGTGACTTTGGCTGGAAAATCTTCTATTCCTTCTTTTTTGGTGTTCTGATGCTCTAAAATTTGTTTAGAGTAAATATTTAAAGGAATTTGGACTGGTTTAGGGAAGAGCTTGGGCAAATTCCTGACTTTACTTCCCCATCTTGGCTGGGAAGGAGGCTATTTTTGGACAGAGCTTGTCTCTTCATATCATGGTTTCCTAGGCAGTTCCTAAGGAAGCTAGGTGATTGTTAATCTCGCCTTGGTTCAGGGAGTTTCTTCAGTCAGTAGCCTCCTATGCTACTAATATAATTATTGACTTACCCACCTCTATTTTTTTAAATACCACAAAACAACAACAATTACAACAACAACTTAAGAGAAATTGGAAATGTCAATAAAATTCAAATCAAAGCTTAGTCCAGGACTTGGTACCTAGTGGGTGCTTAATAAATGTTGATTGATTGATTGCCAATACTTACTTTTCTAAAATTGTGATCTCAGCCTGCATTACAGTGTCAGGTTCTATCATGTGACATTTTTAGATATCTCTCCAGGAAGCAGAGAAGCTTAACTTACAAGAGTCAGTTACCCTGAAAATTTATGTCAGAGAATTCGAGAAGAGTAATTTAAATCCTATCATGGTTTCTATCCATTCAGCTTTCTTAAAGTCACAGAATGACAGTCCAAGAGACAGATTTTAATAGGTTTCAATCCAGAGGAGAGGGCCTTATTAAGCTAAGAATATTTGATTTATACTCACTTTAAACAGCTTTCTTGAGCTCCTTAATAGTCTTAAAAAAGGCTAGACAGCTCATAGCCCTGGTGATAACTCAGAATTGGTAGTACCCATTTCTTTTCATAATTTCCTCATTGTTTTCCTTTCCTCCCTCTTTGCTCTTTTTTTATTTACTTCCAAAAAATATTTAGTAAGTGCCTACTATATACTAGACCAGGGCTAGAGCAAAGCAGCCCTTGGCTTCAAGGCGTTTATATTCTCTTGCAGCACACAGTCATACCTTATAAGTAAATAAATTCCCAACCCAAAGCTAACTAGGTTGGTAGGGGAGGAGATGAGTTTGTGGGGATGAGGGGGAGTGGGAAGAGATCAAGAAAGAATTTAACTATATATTTTAGTTCTGTCCCTGGCCTCCCCACCCATTCATTGTTCTGTTGGGAGACTCGGGGCTAGCCTGACTCAAAATCAATTACTATCTGATAGCTGGGCTTGGGCCAGCAAGGACTTTCTAATCAATCAGAGAAACAAAACAAAAATATTGCCATTTTTCTTTGTTAAAATCACAATAAATCATCAGCCAAGGCTGATCCGGTTGAGGGTATGGACTACAAAGAACCCTCAGCAAACTCTACCAATCCTGAAGTCTCTATAAAGTTTGGCCTTGGCTGTTAGGAAGAACCTGGAGCTCAATGATTACCTTAGTGCTGCAAATGTACTCATCCTTACCCAACCCAAAATCCTTTCATCTCATTCTCAAGGACTAATAAACAGAAGAACATTTCCTATTGTACTGTGAAAAATGTCCTCATCCCCTGTCTTTGCTCCCATTCACAATCCCTGTTCTAGACTGTCTAGCCAAAACTCTCTTCCCTGATCACCCTGCCCTGCTGACCATGGTCTATAATCTCACCTGGGGCTTCAGTGCCACCAGGCAATCCATTTAGACGTCCCTTAATATCCCTCTTACTATAGATGATTTTTTCGAATCTTTTAAACTTCCTGTGGCTGCCCTGGCTCCTGCTTTCTCAGTTGAAAACCTTGCCTCATATTTCACTGAAAAAAAAATTAAGGCTATTTGTTGAGCTCCCTCTTATCCCTTCTTCCTCCAGACATCACTAAGACGTTATCTGCCACTCTTCCCTCTATCTCTGCCTTATATAAAGAAGCCCTACATATAGAAGTGATTCCATTCCATCATATCTCCAGAAGATGTTCCCTCTTATCCCTACCATCTCACTTCAGCCTCACTCTGTCTACTGGCTGCTTCTCAGCTGTATACAACCATGCCCTTCTCTTCCCCATGTCCTTCCCCTCTCTCCTCCCTCCATGTCTGTCTGTCTATCTTCTCTCTTTTCCTTCCTAACTCCCTTTCTCTCTCTTCCTCTTTCTCTTGTGCTCTCTCTGTCTCTGTCTCTGTCTTTCTGTCTCTGTCTCTCTCTCTCTCCCCTTTCTACTCCCTCTTTCCATCCTTCTCTCTTTCCCTTCCTCTGTCTTTTCTAACTCTCTCTCCCTTTCTCCTTACCCCTTCTCTCCCTCTCTTCTCCCTATTTTTCTCTTTCTTTTCCTCCTGCTTCTCTCCCTATCTCTCCCCCTCCCTCCCTCTCTCTCTCTCTTTCCCTCCTCCCTCTCCATGTTTCCCCTCTGTCCCTTCCTCTCTCTCCCTCCTTTGTCTCCTCTCTCTCTCTCTCTCTCTCTCTCTCTCTCTCTCTCTCCCCCTCTTCTCTCTCTGTATTCCCTCTGTCCCTTCTTCTATCTCCTTCCTTCTCTGTTTTCCCTTTTCTTTTTCCCTTCCTCCTTCTCTCTCTCTCCTTCTTTCTTCTTTTTCTTTGGCTATTTCAGTGTATCCAACTCTTCATGACTTCATTTGTCATTTTCTTTTGTAAAGATACTGGAGTAGTTTTCTATTTACTTCTCTAGCTCATTTTACAGATGAGGAAACTGAGACACACAGGGTTAAGGAACTTGCCAAGGATCTGACAGCTAATAATTGTCTGAATACAGATTTGAAATCTGTTCTTTCTGATTCCAGTTCTGGCACTCTATCCATTGAGCCACCTAGCTGTCATTGCTCTTTCTTACTTAGTGATGTCATAATCTCCCATGCATTAAATTATAATTTTTATATAGATTTACTTTTTTAATTCTAACCTCTCTCCTAATCTGTATTACCTTTCAAACTGTCTAACTCAAATTGGAAGACTCTTGGATATCTTAAGTTCAACATGTCCCAAACTAAATTCATTCTGTTTGCACTTTAACACCTTTGTTACAGTGGAGAGGGTATCACCCACTTGTCAGCGACCATGCTCGCAAGCTGGGGATCAGTCTTCATTTCTCCCTGTTTTTCATCTCTCTCATAACCAGTCAGTTGCCAAGACCTATCCATTTATTCCTTATGATTATCTCTCCTATCTGCCCCCTTATATATGCTCTACCTGTCACCACTTTGACACAGGGCTTCCCCACCTCACCTGCTGTCTACCATACCAGGTTGTCGACTCATCTCCTTGCATTAAGTCTTTTGACCCTCCAGTTCATGTTACACTCTGCTGTCATTATTCTCCCTAAAGCACAAATCTGACTGTCACCTCTCTGGGAAATCAACTCCAGTGTCTGCCTATTGCCCTAGAATAAAATACACACCATTTATAACTTGGCCCCTTCCCACCATTCCAACCTTATTATATAATATACTCCCTCTCCCACCCTAGTATTTCCTGGGACCTAGAGGCTGTAGCCCCCATATTGTTCCTGTAGACATTATGCTCTATGTTGTAATATCTAGTATTTAAACTGAGTCTTTCCCCTACCTGGAATCCTCTCCCTCCTTAGTTTCCTCTTTATTTTTTTGCCTTTTTTCAATGTTTAAGTCCAACCTTCTTCCTGAATTCTTTCCCATTCCACCCTAAAGCTAGTTCTTTCCTTCTGGGTCTACCTCCAATTCATCTTGTCCATAGTTTATGTATATGTAGTCATTTGCCTGTCTTCCTCATTAAATTGTAAATACTTTGAGATCTGGTTCTGTCTTTTCATTTTCTTTGTATCCACAATACTTAATTCAGTGCCTAACACATAATATGATACTTCATACTCTTTCATGTCATCACCATGCCTTCAATGTCCCTCTTCTACCCTTTCTTGCTCTTCCAAGATGGCCTCTGGAACCACATCTAATGTTCGTAGACTACCCTTCTTTTTAAACCTGTTCCATCCATTGGAGAGTTTCTCTATGTTTTGTATTTATCTCTGTATGCATTATTTTTCCTCACTATGATGGAAACCCATTAGGGGTACGGCTTTTTTCATTTATGACATTATATCTTTAGTATTTGGCACAGGGCAGATATTTAATACATTAACAAAAATGGAAAAGTATAAAATGCTCCTTGGTTCATTCATTACTTGTTTTCCCAGTCAGACTGTAATCTCTATGAAGACAGAGATTAATTTGCTTTTGTCTTTGTACCCCAGAGCCTAGAATATAATATACTTCTGAATAGACACTAAATAAATTTTTATTGAATTCAATTCAATTAGAGCATAGAATGGATCATCCATTGATTTTGAGATGGAGGGAAGCTCAGACATCATTTAGTCACACTCCCCTTTGATGAATGAGGGAACTTGATTTAAATGAACTCTGCTAGGTTGCACTGCCAATGATAAGAAAGCTAGAATTTGAATCCAGGTCTTCTGGGGCCAAATTCATCTTCCAGAAGATAGTAGGATCACAAGGGTGGAGAGGCTAATTAGACCAACTACTTAATTTAACAAATGAAGAGACCCACCCAGGTTAAATGACTTCTCTAAGGTCACACAAGTAGTATTAGGCTCAGAACTGGAATCCAGGTGCTCTAACTCCACATTAGCATTCTTTGTGTACTATTCTCCTATTTTTGCCTTCTACCTTGGTCACCTGTGCTATGATCCCCTAGGGATATGGTGTTTTCCTTCCTATTTATCATCCTGAAGACATTCTCAACACTCTTTCCCTCTTTGGTCTCTCTCTCTCTCTCTCTCTCTCTCTCTCTCTCTCTCTCTCTCTCTCTCTCACACACACACACACACACACACACACACACACACAAACACATTTCACACACATTTTAATAAACAACATGCTTTTCCATCATTATGCTACCTCCACATAATTTGTTCATTTTTTTTGTGGGGGAGAGATAACCTTTTTATCTCTCCTAAAGCTGTAACTTCAATCCTAGTCTTTTAATTTAGCATTTGAGAGAACTGGAAGCTAGCATAAACTTCTTAACAACAAAATTCAAGTTTGATATATTCAGACTAGCAGAGGATCAAAGGTTCCTTGGTGATCTCCATTTGCCTCTCATGTGGGTAGTTTTTAGGATGGGGGCCATATTTCTCCTGTAATATCCACATCCTATTGTTTTCATCTTCTTTGATCATCTTTTGAGTTACTCTCAGTGCTCCTGCTTTGAGTCCCATCACCTTTGTCAATGTGCTGTATCCCAAATTACCATGCAAATCCATCTTTCAGTTTGGACGCTCCTTATGGTGGATGTGAGATCCGATTTTTTTTTTTTTTGTCTTAAAGTAGAAAATTTCACGATTGGCGACATGTATATTTCCAGTACTTTCTTTTTCTTTCACTTCATAGAAAAGGAAATTCTGCTAGTGAGTTTCATTCTTCCCTGCCTCCCCTCTTTGGCTCATACCTACCTGAAGAGGAAAAGATTTTGGAAAATGACCCTTGAGATTTATGAGGGCCAGGCAGACAGCCAGTAATAGGCAAGAATATTTTATATGCCAAGTCCCCCCACCTCCGAATTCTCCCATTATCTTTAGATTTAATAGACTATAAATGGGAAAAAAATAAGTGGCAGATGATTCCTGCTTCTGAGAAAATCAGACCTTATGAGTCCTCTGAGAGGTGCTTGCTTATGGGATTAAGGCTAGTATTGTATCGCCTTCCAACTTAGCAGAAACAGGCTTTGGATTAAAAAGTTAATGTATATTAAGTGGAAGACAAAACATTCTAGCCATATTCATTTCACTAGGAAAAACCCTTCTGAGTGCACAGCCTTCCTACTCAAGCAGGGGGAAAGGGAGGGGGGAATCTGTTATAGATAAGGATTTAATGAATATATATGATGGAAGGCAGATGGAAGGCAGGGACAATCCACACAGCTAGAAGCTGGCTTCCATTTTAGACTGTGAGATAGTTAAAGGAAGACATTTCAGGAAATCATGGAGGAAAAAAGTGAAAAAAAAGCATTAGAAATGTTGCTTCTTGGTGGGAAAATTCCTCATCTGTGGTTTAAAGAAAGACATCAAGCCAGACGAGACATCAACCAGGTGGTCCACCATGTAGAGGTCACTTGGAGTCATCTTTCTGCTTTGTTCACTCTCTCCATCTTTGAAACTCTTAAAGCTTAAAAAAAGAGCACACCATTAGGCCTGCCCTGGTGCTCATTATTTCATGCACCAGATATGGCTCACTTTAAATTTGTTCTTTGTTTCTCATCATAGTGTCTGCACATTGAGGTTCGCTGCCTAGAGACAGAGGAGCCTTGCTTTTGTGTAGGAGTTAATTAAACCTGGTAATGATTATTGTCAGGAATTTTCTGGGGTTGCAAGGGTCGCTTTGCATCACTCGGCACTGTTCTGTATTACTTCATCAGTCATGATTTGGGACCTTGCCAAATGATTATCTAGAATTTAATGTTAGCAGCCAAAGGGAGTTGGTTTCCTTTATTTTTTCAAATTTATTAGTTTCTGTTCAGGGACTTATGAACCCAGTGGCAAATCTTGAGTTTTTACCCAGTTTGGGCTATAGAAGAATACAGCTTATTTGCACATGTGGAAGAAATAGTGACAAGGAGAAAAAAAAAAAAAAAAAGAGTGATGGAAAGGAAAAACTCCAAATGGGGAATGGGGAGCCTTAGCTTTTAATTTAATTCTGCATTTGATGGGAAGTTGCTAATCATCATGTAATTTTGTTATCTTTATCTGGAGTAAAACAAAAACAACAATAAAAACTAAAACTCCAGTAAGTGATAGCAAAATGAGGCAAATGGTTCATTTGTCCCACGATTATCTCCAGAACTGGCCATAAAAGTTACCAAAGAGAACAGTAGATGACTGAAGAAGAAGACTCAGCTAATATAATGACAAATGGCATTCTGCAGTGACCTGCATAGAGTGTTACTCTATTTATTTTTCTGCCACGGCTAACAAACAGCTAAGTATGTCTACAATACTGTTTGTAAGTTCTCCTACAGGAGAAGTCAGCACAACTACAATAATGTCTCTGTTCCTCAGGTTATAAGAACCAATGAACTATTGTTTGAAAAAAAATTATTTAAAATGAGAATATAATTAGAAAAAGGGTTTGAAAAGGGAGAAAAGAATTTTGCCCTGTATCTCATATGTAGAAGGGATATATTGATTGTAATGGTAGTGATGATGATGATGATGATGATAAAACATATAGCAGGAAAAAGATTCTTGGAATCAGAAAACTTGAGTTCAACTCCCATGTACAATTACACATGCAACCTTAGAAAAGGTATTGAACTTCTCTGGACTCGTTTCACCATTTTTAAAAATGAAAGGAGGGGTTGTATATGGTTGTCTCTTAGATCCCCTAAACTCTGGATTTATGAACAATAAAATTGTTAAAGAGAAACTTCATCAAAAAAGAGGAAAAATATAATAGACATCAGAATGTATGAAAAGCAGGTTAAAATTTCTAGAAATGATCTTGGAATAATGCTTCTCACTCTATTGACAAATAGGAGAACTGATATTAGGTACAAGCCATTAGATTTGTCAACTGAATGTTGTTTTTCTCTGAATGGGGTCTCTAAAATGACTAAGATCCAAGAATAGAATCAAAAGATCCTCTACAGGCAACATTCACATAAATTTACCACCGTAAATGGACCCAAAGGTGTCAAATAAATGATCAAGTCATCTGAATTGTGAAAATAGAAGAGTTTTTAATAGTAATTCAGGATTAGGTCCTTAGTAACAGAAGTTGTAGATACTTTTTTTTTTCAGAGCTCACATATTTTGACTAATGTAGATCGTGCAGAAAATGGTAGAAATTGGGCAATTGGTGATGGCAGACTCTGAAAATTTTCCATCTACCAAATACCTAATAAAAATAATTTAGGATCTAGAATTATACATCAGTAAGCTTACTGTCTTTCATACAATAACATATGACGAATTTCTATTCTACAAACTCATACATCTTCAAAATTCAATCTCAAATCCATACATCCTTGAAAATTCAACCAATAAATTATACCGTGCTTGGTCCATTATTGCAGACAGAATTGTACCCTACAATCACCTGACATAACATTGTTTCCTAAAAATATACCATTTTATATATGCCACCATGCTTACAATCTCCAAACCACATGGAACAAAATACTTTGAACATATCAAGATCCCACAGCAATAATTTTTTGTTAGAAGTAGTTAAGTCGTTCAACATCCCCATTACTTTGAATGCTACTGAAGCCATCCCAAAGATGCTTCCAGTGAACATGCAATAATAACCTTACATTTCAAAAGTCTTATCCAATTCCAAAGGTCATTTATTCCACTGATGCACTTGCCCCCCCCCCCAATTTATATCTAAAGCAGGATAGTGATTTGACTCCGAACTGTTTCTATTTGAACCCATCAGAAAGGATGAGAAGAATGAAACATGATAAAAACATCAACAGCTACAATGATAGGGTAATTTTTTTTTACAATTATGGTGCTTTAAAATTCTCAAGTTCTTTATTAATACAGTTTCTTCTGAGCTTTGCACTAACACATGAGGCTCAAACCGCTTATTTGATGTGCTGACTCTCACAAGAAGTAAGCATTATTATCAGCGCTTGGTTCGAGAATTCTCAAACCCTAAGTCTAGCTCTTTATGCATTATAATATGAGGAGGAAGAAGAAAGACTATAAAATACTTGGAACTAAATAATTTCTGGAAACATTTTTTGCCAGTCTCATGGAAAATCGGTGTGGTACAGATTCCAAGATGATATCTAGAGAGAAGTTACAAAAGAAAAAAGATCAGGAATGAAAATTAGTCACCATTTGCTGAGGTTGTTATTTATTGACTTGAAACTAAAGCTACTGAGATATCTGCTGTCTTCTTATGGCCTTTGTTTACCTTTCTAAGACCCATTGAATCTCACAAGATACTCTATTAATTCACATATTAATGTTAGAAGGAAACTAGCAAGCTTTGCTAGCAATTAGGAAGTGGAGGGCATGAAGCTAATGGGTTTTAGGACCACAGGTTGTATGTTAGATATTGAACCTGATTGAGGGAAACCTGGATTTTTGGAAGGAAAAGACATATTTGGGAATTGATGAGATGATTAGAAAGTCATTAGGTGATTTAGATTTCTGCTGTAAAGCTTAAAATTTAGATGTGATGGATTCTGGGTTAAGGATGGCATATACTTATTGACACATGATAAGTTTTTTTATGTTTATATATTCAGAGGACAGATGTGAAGCTGGGAGAAACATGAGAGGTCATTTAATCCAACCTTTCCTTTTTTAACACGTGAGAAAACTGAGATCTATATAGAACAGTGACTTTTCCAAAGTGGTTTATTAATAATTTATTAGGTAAAATGACTTGTCCAAGATTTTCTTGGGAAAATAAAACAAATTCATGTCTTTTATATGGAAAACATACATTTCCTTTGTAATTGGAGCATTTCTAAGCATTGTTACTTGAAGAAAATATTATTCAAACCCTAAAACAATTGTTTTTAATCAAACACAAGGCAAGTTATGTTTCATAGTATCACTGTGACTCAAGGATGGGCTGTCTTTGGACGGTACAGCATTTTGCCTCTAGTATAACATTCTGGATACTATCCAGAAACCACCTGCAGAGAAGAAGCAAGCCCTGTGCTACAGACCTGTATAATTCCTTCTCGGGACTTCTTGCCCTTACTGATTCCCCTTCCCACTCATCTTTAGTTGTCTATTTGAGATTTCCTTCTTCTTCCCATTTTTCTTACAAAGGAAGTCCCAGAGTTGCTCAAGACTTGCTGATGTGGACTGAAATCTTTGGTGTGAAGAATGACGATAGAAGGAAAAGAGGAGAAAGGCAGGTTCTACCTTACTTCATGACTAAGTATCTTAGAAGAGCCTGGGAACCTCCCCACCATTTTTGGTTGGTTTCTATGGGAAATTAGGATCTATTTGTATGTGTTGAGTAAAATGTGCTGTACCAAGAGACTAACATACAAGATAACTATAGTTATACAAATAAAAAATACAGCTATAAAGAGCAGAGCTTTAAGTAATTATTAAAAAAGAATTGATCCTGAAGGACAGATAATAAAGTATTCCTACCTCTACTTGGCAAAAAATTGAGAGTGTAGGAAGGTGCAATACTACAAGCACTGCCAGATTGGATGACTGTATCAGTTGTTTTTGCTCGGTTGATTATCTTTGTTACAGGAGAGTATTCAGTTCTCAGGCCTCAGCAGAAGATGGAGTGGTGTATCTGGAAATGATTGCAATCCTAAAACCAAAGATATCAATAATATCATATTAAAATATGATCTGAGTAAAAAACCACTTTTACAAATTAACTTTTGGAACTCTACTTACTAGTCAGTTTGGGGTTGTTCATATTCAGACATCCCTAATGATCTGTGATTGCTTCACTTTTGGGGGCTATCTTCTTTGTTGAAGGTCAAAGTCCCTTTGTGCCTTTCTATATATTATCCATGCTTTCCCCTGGCCAAAAACATTTGTCCCCTGGTGTCCCACCTTCTGGTGATGATCATTCCTGAATTATGCTTGGCTAGATCCCAAGAAGGCACAGTTGGCCAATGACCCCCAACTTACAGCCTTGACTTTGTTGAGATTACCTCTTAGATGGCAGGTCTGCTTTTGAGTCCCATTCAGTCATGGGAATAGGCTATTACTTCCTGTCCGTATTGCTATTTTGTTCAGTGAGGGCTACTATTGTCCATTATCTATGGCAGTGTGTCAGATAATAATCTTTGCCAGAAATCAGTCCTAGCACACTCTATCTTTAGTGTCTCATAAACCTAAATAAAGCCAGCTCTTGGGAAACAGACATTTGTTAATTCTTAAAATGGAAATGCCTCTTTTTAATAGAATTTTCCTAAGGAGCCAACATTTTCCAGTTAATTAAAACGTTTGTTTTAGTATTAGACTGTACATCCCTCCCCCCAAACAATTGAAATCGATCTCTCCCATCTCCACAAATATATTTCAGAGTCTGCACACAAATAAATCAAGTAAGGGGATTTGGCATGCACAGCCCCCATGTGTTGTAGATGCCAAATTTTCATCTGCTGGATCCTCTGGCTATGTGACTGAAAACTTGTACAGCTGTGCTTGCCTCTGAATACTCACAGGAAGGCTAGGAAATTAATCGCTAGAGCGAATCTCAGAAGTGATGACATACACGAAGGTTGCCACCAAACCATTGAAAAAGTTGATTAGCCTCGGGGGTCCAATGCACCTGAAATGATAAGAGAAGAAATATATAGCACTTTTTATTCTTTGCTGTCTACTTCAGAAAAATAATACACAGAGAATTGGGTCAAGGTAACAAGAATTCTGTATATTGGATAAATAAGACTTCATCACATTGACTAAATACTTAGACATCTTGTTCCATTCTCTCTCTTTCTCTCTCTCTCTCTCTCTCTCTCTCTCTCTCTCTCTCTCTCTCTCTTTCTCTCTAATTCTCCCTCATTCCCTCCCTCCCTCCCCTCCCTTTCTCCCTTTCACATCCATGCTCCCATCCTTTCTCTTTCCTTCAATTGAGTTGTCTTGATAATTGGGTCAACTCTGCATTATTTCCCCTGGAAAGATAGTTATATGCTGTGAAGTAAAACATGACAGAATAGAAAAGAAAGAAACTCACAGACAAGAAGCAATGGTTCTAGTCCAAGTCCATTATTTATTAAGCATATAACCTTGGATAAAGCTTTCAACTTTTCTCTGTTTTAGTCTTTTTATAGTTTGTGTGGGTATAATATTCCCCATTTTCCACTATTTCAATTGAGGTGACTCCTGTGTGGAAGCCACGATAGCTTGAGACTCCTTGGATCAAGTAAGAACAAAGTCAATACTGCTTGTTCTCTGACTATTAACGCCAGCTAAGCCACGTAACGGAGATGTCACTTCATCAAAGATAAAGCTTACCATCATTAGGGCTGATTTTTGGGTGGCTTCCCTACAACAAAGTTGTAGGAAGAAATACATGAGGCTCACCGAAGTTTGGCAGGCATGGATGGATTGTGATTTGTAATGAGATACTTTCAGTATAACAATCACAAATCCATTGAAAGGTTAAATAATAGGAAGACAACCTTCATTTTTCTAACATGGTTCACAGAATCTCAAAGATAGAAGAGAATTTGAGACCTTTTGGTCTATAATATATATATATATATATATATATATATATATATATATATATATGTGTGTGTGTGTGTGTGTGTGTGTGTGTGTGTGTGTGTGTGTGTGTGTGACCAATAGTCTGTCTAGGCCAAAAGATATCAAGAGAAGGCTGCCATTAGATTTTGGTATGGCTCTTATTGTTTAGAAACTGAAATAGACTCCCCCTTTTTCTACCCTTGGGACAAAGCAGAACAAGTCCAATCTCTAGTTCATCCAACAACTCCTCAAATGAATGAGGATATTTATTGTTCCCCCTTAAGACTTCTGCTCCAAATGTGCATGTACCTTAGAATTCAGTATCTCCATTCCGTTTGTTCAATACAAGTGATGTGGAGCTTTCTCTTTTAACACATACATGTAGCAGGGCCAAATGTTTAAACAAATAAAGATTCCTCTGGAGTTACACATGATACATCTTTCTGGCTCGTTTATCAGTATTTTAACAAGCTACATAAAAGGAGAATAACAGCTAACAAGGGCACAGTATAGTAGAATTAACACCCTCCTCATTCTAGACTTAATGGCTGTCTCCAAGCACCCTTAATTCTGATGAACTTTTTGGGAAATCATATTTTGATCTTGACTCATATTGAGTTTCCAGCCCAGCAAAAATCCTAGAGTTCTTTAAAGGCAAACTTTCCAAGGTGATATTTTGAATGATATTTGAATGAATATTTTGAAATCCAATGGATTTGTGATTGTGTTACTGAAAGCCTTCTCTCCAACATTACAGATCAAACTTATTCATGCCTGTCAAACTTGGGTGAGCCTTATCTGTTTCTTTCTACAACTTTGTTACAGGGAAGCCATCCAGATATCAGCCCTAATAGTGGCAAGCTTTATCTTCGATAAACTGACATCTTCCTGTTACATGACTTACTTGACATTAATAGCCAGGGAGCAAGTAGTGTTGGCTTTGTTCTTACTTGTCAGTTGTTTCATTTAACCCTATGTTATGTAATCTTTCCATGTGGCCCTGGACAATTCAAAGAATGTTTCATTGCTCTAGGCAACTCTTAAGAAATTGCTTCTGCCTTCCCCAGTAAAGAACTTCTTTATCTGGAGATTTCCATATCTGAATCCACCTAACCATTTGCCTAGGCTGCATGTCTCCATTTCTTCCACCACTATACCCTGAGAAAAATTTTCAAATGCTTTATTTTTTATAAAAGTAAGCAATAGGAGCAAAAGTACTTTGTGAAGTATAAAGTCCCATATGCTATCAAAATGTACCATTTCCTTCTTCCTATGGTCACTTCCCTTTCTCCCATAATCTTTCTTGGTCAGCAGTGGTTGGTAAGCTTTAGAATCAAGAATGTCCTTAGTCTAAATTGTTCCCAAAACATTAGATATTTAATCAAAAGCCACTCACTGAATCTCTGTCTTTGTTTCTTTCTGGATAAAATATCAACAACAGGACTAGTAGGTGGAAAAAAAATCAAAGGAGAGAATGGATAAAGAGCCCAATAGAATCTTTCAAGAGCTATATAAAATACACACTGATTTGTATTTTGTTCAGTCATTTTTTGGTTGGGTTCAACTTTTTGAGACCTCTTTTGGGAGTTTCTTGGCAAAGATTTTAAAGGGATTTGCCATTTCCTTCTCCAACTCATTTGACAAATAGGAAAACAGAGGCAAACAGAGTTAACTTGCCTAGAATCACACAGTTAGTATGTGTTTGAGAACAGATTTGAACTCAGGAAGATGAGCCTTTGGGGCTCTGGACCTGCCATTCTAGCTAGCACCCTAAGCTGCCCTGGAACTGCCTTATAAACATGAGCTATTCATATAAGATATTTTATAGATGCAAATTATTAATATCACATCTTATACCATTCAGCAAATAACCTCCTGAATGTGCAATGAGCATTCTAGAAGAGATATGTGTGTACACACTTGAGTGCAGATGGACAAGAAAACTCGACAGGTACAGCTGGGACGTGTCTGGGCATTCTTGCATCTGGAAAGGGGATGGCTATCCAAGATGAGTTATGTGTAGAGATTATCTCCAGGTGGCACGGTCTCCCTGCTGTTCCAGGAAAGAGACGTTTGGTTCAGATGGATGTTTACAGATGTGGTGACCTGATAACTTTAGCTGTCTCATCAGTAATCCATATGGGTATATTTCTGGTCTCTAAAGACTATTGACATCATGGAAACGTCATTGTGAATGAATCGCTTTCTTGGAGGGGCCCGTTTGAAACCTGCCCGGGTTGGAGAGAAACATATGGCTAATGTTGTTCTGCTTTTATGTAGCTTGTTAAAAGACTGATGAACAAGCCAGAAAGATGGAACATGTATGACTACATAGGAATCTTTATCTGTTTAGATAAACACTTGGCTTTGCTTGCATGTATGTTAAAAGAGAATGTTCTGCATCATGTGTATTAGACAAGCAGGGTGGGGCGCAATCAGAATTTTCAAAATTGTAGATGAAGCTATTCAGAGAACTCCAAGGAGACGGTAGCCCTCCCCAAACATTTATTTTTGGTTTTGGGTTTTTTCCCCAAAAATGTCAAGATTTGAGGATTATTCAAGACCTACTATGAGGTGGTGTAAGATCTAGCTCTGGATCCAGAAGATGGTCTTGAAAGCCATTTAAGGCTTTAAAAGGGATTTGCCTTAAAGAGGATGAAATTGAGAGCTCAGAAGTGACCTACCCAAAGTCACACTCATAACACACTTATGACTCAAGATTTGAACCTAAGTTGCCCATGCTCAATGGCAATGTAAAGAATTGAACTCATCATGTTACATAACCTTTATTACTTTACGTTCATCATCCTACTTTGCCTTTTTTTTGTCCATAATATCTCTTTGGGGAGTGCCTCTGAAAACTTAAAAATTATATCATTGTTTTAAAAATTAAGTTCACTAACCCTCTCTTTAAATATTTTCTATATTGATGGAAATTTTTTCCATGACATTAATTATAATTCACATTCCCCTGTCAAGCAGTTCTTACCTGGAAATATAAACGATCAGGCTGAGTTGCCCTGTGATTACTTTCACACTCATTAAGCCCTTGTAAATATCAACACCAATTAAAGGGGAAACTCCTGGGATAATTAATATTTTAATGTCACAAATGGGATAGAAATATCATGCTTCTCTCAGAAAAAAATAACTGTTTGGGAATTTGTCGTTTGTCAAATCTAAATTCAGTAGGGTCCATTTGGCTCGAAATATACTCTGGGTTCTCCTTTCAATTCAGACCTTCAGGAATTTGTCTCCACGGGCAGCAGACTTGTCTCTGTCAACAGTCTAAATTGAGCCTCCGCATTTCATTTGATGAAGCTGCATGGGATTGTCCAGAAGCAGGCAATCGCTCTTTGGCCAGTGCTATTCTTTGATTATGGGACATTATGCTCCAGCTGTAGGAATTTATTAAAACATCTGCTCATACCCTCCCTGCTATGGGAGGTTTCTTTGTATTGTATGTTTTGCATGCTGATGTGGGTTAATGTGTCTAAGTTTATTCCCTTTAGAATATTTTGAAAGGTCAATGACTCAATGACCAGTTCTTAGCCTTGCGTTTTTGATGTTTCAAAAGATCCATGATTTCACTGGACCAGTGGGTGGGTAGTGATTCTACTCTTCCATGTCATAACCCCTTGCAGATAGTGCTGGAGAGTTTCATGAGTTGCTGTGGTTAAAACAACAACAAAATCAAAACAAGTCGATACCGAATAAATCAACTAATGTCTAAGCTTATTATTAGAGTCTTGGGAACTAAACTAGAATTCTCTTCTAAGGATGGAAGTCACTCAACCTGGACTGAAGGCCCTTCTAACTTGGTAGAATTTGCCAAAGCACTTCAGCTCATTCATTTTTTCCACCTCATATATGGTGCCCAGAACCAAAGGCAATTCTCCAGATGTGTTTTCTCTAGGTATATTGTGAAGCCTCAATGAAGGAATTGAATGCTAAAACTCGGCATTTTCATGAGAAGGGAATGAATTCTGCTGAGTTACTTGGCTTAGTGAATGGGAGAACACTTTAGAAAGGGCCCCATCCTCAGGAGATTCTCAATCAAAGCATGTAACAGATGACAACTTTCACAAAACTCAAAATAAATCAATTTTAGATATATGCAGAGGTGAGAAGTATTTATCTGGATTCGAAATATTGATCAATGTTTTTATCAGTTAAGTGTCTCACAAAGGTTTAAATCTGTGTTGCCTGCTTTAGGTATTTTCAAAATTATCATTGTAAAAAAGAGGGGACCCCAAAATGTCTCTTCGAGTCTTTCAGGGACTCATTAGGAAACCCAAGAGTGTCTAACATGACATAGGATCCCCACCGACAGATTTACAAGACAAAGGGAGACAGCCTCTTTCCAGCTGTTTTTACTGTATCAATCCCACAACACGTCACACCAAAAAAATTTCAAGTCATTTTGAACGATGTCTGGGGCAAAATTCACTTGACAACGGTGAAATAGTTTTGGCCAGAGTCACAGAATTATTACCTCAACTTATGTTTACCACACAGCCCTTTTTACTTTCAATAGAATTAAATCAATCTGAAGAAAAATGTAACTTTATAAAAACCAGATCCCAGCAAGGGGAACAATATCTGAGCTAAAGACGTTCTTGGGTTCAACAAAAATGTGACAATTGCCAAATATGAGCAGTTAAAAAAATGGTCACCAGCATTTTAAACGAAACTAAAATATATTTATTGAATTAAGGCCATTGATTTGTTTTTCAAACCATAAATGGGGGAGTAAGGAAGGGACTTAGGATTGGGGATCTCATTAGGATTTTTTATCAAAGAGTCTTTCCAAAGTCCATGTTATGGGCATAAGATCTGAAACATTTGAATCCACTAGATGTCACTGTCGTTTCATTCCAACACAATGGCAAGAGCATTTATGGATGTAAAAAAAAAAAAGTCTTTAAAGATGTCAACTTGAGAGTTGAAAACTTGGAGCATAAAAGACATTGTTTTCTTTTCACTCTGTTTTGCTGGTTTCCCTTTTAATTGTCTCTTTCTCAAATATACACATTCTTCATTTCCCCCTTCCAAATCAACACATCCTGTTTCTCTGATTTAGAAAAAATAAACAACTCGGGTTAAGGTGTGACCAAAAAAGTATGTTATTTACACCATTCCATCATTTTTTTCCACATCATCTTTTTTTAAAAAAAAAATTCTGTTGTGAAATTGCCCAGATAGCAACGTCTTGATGAATTTCGTTGGCCTGTATTAACATAATATGTTTGGTCGTGGGAAATGGGCTATGTTGAGTTAAACAACTTTTCCCTTTGGAAGTTTCTGCTTGAGTTATTGTGAGAAAGGGAAACCATGTTCTTTCCACCAGGGATTTTCCATTGGCATTTTGGGGATAAAGATCATTCATGTAATCAGAAGTTCTGAGAAGAGCAGAGTTGCAATATTCAGAGTGCATTGCTGGGTGATGAAAGCTCCTGGGAGAGCTTTTAAAAGAAGATGATTTATATTTGTGGAGCCATCGGTGAAGGCAAACACTCGATCTGAGAATGGTTCAAGTTCTAGATGTAACAATAAAAGCAGAAAGACTGGCAGCTGGTATAGATTTCCCCTCCTAATGAGCTACAGTTTCTCCCCCTACACAATGCCCCCCAACCCTGCCAAAGCATGGCTAATTTGGATAGCATCCTCAAATATAGAAAAGGAACTTTGAAAGGGAATAAGATTAGCTTTAATCAACTCAAAAAATCAGATAAAACGAATTTGTGGAAGGCATGCTTGTAAATATCAAAGTAGCAAGCATTATTTTATATACATATGTGTATATATATGTATATACATACACATACATGCATAGAAGTATATATATATATATACATACACATGCAGATATATGAAATAGAAGAAAGAAAATAAAATTATTGGTTATGTTTTCTCTGCACTTCAACCTGTTGGTTGGACTAGAGAATTTAATGATGTTACACTAAATTAAAAATTTGGGATATAATTTTAAGTCTGTATCTTTGTGCTATTTTATTGGAAACCGTAATTTTCAGGGTTAGAAAGTACCGTGAAACCCACTGATTCTCATTCCACAGTAACTGAGTACCCTGATGTCCAGATAGATGATCATTAATTAATATTAGAGCTGAAAGGAGTCTCACAGGCTATCTGCTCCAACCTGCACATACATAAGGATCTCATCCACATCACACTAAGCGCTCTTCTAGTCTCTTATTTCAAGACTTTCTAAGCATCTAACATGTGCTATTCTGCTTTTGCATTACACATAGCGTTGAGAAGTTTTTCTTTGTATTATACCTGAATCTGTCTCTTTGCAAACTCCTCCCATGGCTGCTACTTTCACCTTCTATATTACAGTAGAATAAGGTTAACTCTTCTTATAAGCAAGGGATCAAAATTTATTAAGCAACAACTATGTATCAGATACTGTTCATTCTGATACAAGGGAAATGACTATAGCTTTGCAAATACTGTCAACAACTACCAACTTTCCCTAAATTCTCTTCTCTGACTAAATATCAGTAGTTCCTTTAACAGTATTTTATGGCATAATATCGAGGATCTTGACTTGTAATGATTAGAACAGAAGAGCATGAACCTAGTGTTTTCCTCTTTGGGGACCCTGTTCTTCTTGTAATGTATTTTAAGATTACATTATGGCTTTTTTAAAATGGTTATGGCATATTGTTGGTCCATGTTAAAATTAAGTCTTATTTAGTGTTTTGATGAACTACTATCTAGCCATATCTCTGCCATTTTGTAGCTTTTTAGCTGATTTCATAATCCAACTCAAAGATATTGGATTTATCTTCATTACATTTAATATTATAAATTTTATCCACTTTTCTAGTTTGTCATATTGGATCCTGAGCTTATTATCTCACATGTTAGCTCTCTCCTTTTATGTCATCAGAAAATCTGTAAGCTTCATCAAAGTCACAAATGATAGAATTTTTCAGCAATATACCACAAAGCTTGTAGTTACATCATGCTCCACTGGACACTTGTTTCTAAATTGCCATTTACTTATTTATAATTGGGCTTCATCACTGGACCACCTGAGATCTCACTGAAAATAAGGGGTGGTACCAGCATGGTACCTTCTGCCTAGAATTTAATGGCAGTGATGAGGCAAAAAGGGGCATTTCTTCCCCTTTGCACCTTCCACTTTGAAAAAATCATTAGACTATAGTTTTTTAAATAGCAGATTGGTTGTATTTTCTCCCTATGCATTTCAGTATGAAACAGATTGGTGTTTACTTTTAAAAAAATGTGTCTGTTCAAATCCTCCAGGGGATGAGTGATATTCTCCAAGTTTATGCATTCCCTTCAGTGATGGAGATTACCATCCATCCATGATGGCACCTTGCCTTTTATTCTTGTTGATATCATTCAATGAATTCATTACATTGGGTCGACTCCAAAGTTGATGGAGAATAGTTGGTTCTTGTTTTTTCTAGATTCACAAATATCTTTAGGAACATTTGGTACAATGAGTGGGCAGCCAGAGGGCAAAATGGAGAGGTAGGTGATGTAGTTGAAAGAGCACCTGGCCTGGAATCAGGAAGACCTGAGTTCAAATGTGACTTCAGACATTTATTAGCTGTGTGATCCTGGGCAAGTCAATCAGCTGATTTTCTTTTGCTTCAGTTTCTTCCTCTATAAAATGAATCAAAGAAGAAAATGGTAAAGTGCTTTTACCAAAAGATCCCAAATGGATCCACCAAACAGGTGGATATGACTGACATGACTCAAGAGCAACAACCACCACAACCATCACCATGACAGTTACAAAAACTATAACAAGAGGAATGAGAATAGGTCTTTTGGATCATAGATTCAGAGTAGAAGGGATGTTAGAGAACATCTAGTCTATCTAATCCCTTTATTTGACATTAGACCTTGAGGCTGAGGGAGTCCACATGACTTACCCAATGCTCCTGAGATGATAAGCAGCAGAACAGAGATTGAAGCCCTTTGACATCAGATCTAATGTTCTTGGCTCTGGCAGCACAATGACCACCAATTATTACCATGTTATTATATGGGAATGGAGCATTCTGAGCATCAGAGAAAAATGATTTCTTTCAGCATTTCTGGGAGGGGAATGCTCCAGAAAGTCTGCTTGTCTCTATTTTGGGGGCAGACTGGGAAACATAAGTCACAGGGCATTTTTGAAGCATTTTCAGTGTTTTCCCTACAGTATGCATTAATCACATTTCATACTAATTAGGTGCTTGCTACACACCAGCTTCCTGTGCAAATTGTGGGAACATGTGAGAACATTTCCAAGCCTGAAGCAAGGTTGTCAATGCATGTGTATATGTGACTGTAATTGTTTGCTGGATACACATTCAGTCCAAGTAATTCTCGGCACATCACCCAGATGCTCTGTTATTTTCTTCTGCTTACAGCACAATTGGGAGAATTTTTTTCTTTTCTTTTCTTTTTGTTAATCAAAGTGTGAAAAGCATTAAGTTTTGGCCAATGATATAGTTTGGATACAATTGTTGGCTTGGCTCAAAATTCCTTATGCCAATGTCATTAGGGCTCCCAAATGGATCATTTGACTTTTGAGATTCATGGCTGGGCCCCAAAGGCCCTATACAAGGTAGGCTTTGCAGAGGAAAATAGCTGTTAAAAAAGAAAACCTTGAACAGAACACCTTTTCACCTTCATGTATTACTGAGAGGCTGATGTGATTCACTTGAATCACTCCTTGCGTATTATGGGCTTATTGGTTAAATGCCCATAAAAGTCCCTGGAGTGGGATATTTTGGCTTTTTCTTAAGGGTGCTCTAGCCTTGTGCTAATTGTTAACTAGACATAGCTAAATTGCCCAGTGGATAGAGTGTTGGGCCTTGACTCTAGAAGGCTCAACTTTAAATTGGGTTTCAGATATTGACCTACTGTGTCACCTTAGGCAAGTTGTTTAAGTTGTGTATGGATAAGTTTCTTTGATTGTAAAATAGCAATAACAATACCCAACAGTGTTGTGCTATTCAAATGTGATGATTTTTGTAAAGAATATTAACTATATTCCAGTAGGTGGCTTAAAATGTTCATCCCTTTCCCCTTTTTAGTTAGATCAGAACTTATGAAATACCTCCAGGCTTGAAGAAACCTCCAAAACTCATGGTCAGTGGGAAGATGGAACTAAAGGAGAAGATCTGATTATATATCAAGATTATTCGACATTCAGGATGTTATATATGAACATGTTAGTGTGATTTTGCCAACATTTAGAGTTTTTGCTCTTTGATAACAAATAAGGGTTCTACCGCCAAACCCCATGTCTCTCTGTGTCTCTGATTGTTTCTGTTTTTCTCTCTGCTTCTGTCTCTCTCTGTATGTCTCTCTGTCTGTCTCTGTCTCCCCCCCTCTCTTTCGCTCTCTCTGTGTCTCTCTTTTCCTACCTTCCCCCAAGACATATTGCTAACACAATGGTTATATGTGTGTGTGTGTGTATAATTTTGATTGTGTTGTAAAACAGAATCATTGGAAATACTGAAAAGGTCTTTCTATCTTGAAACATAACTAGTAAGAAGAACATTAGACCTGGCCACTTGGAGTAGTATTGTGACTTTGGACATCTAAATTTCCCTGTCTAAATGTGATTGATAATTGAAGTGCTGTACAGGATTATACTGTAATTCATACTTGATTATTTGAAGACTATGATTTTGTTAATTCAATCAACATATAATAAATGTTGATTCTGTGACAGGCACTGGTAATATGGTTTTGCGGATGAAGATGAGATGGTCCATCAAGGAGCTTTAACCAGAAGTGGGAGGGCATACACAAAGAAAAAGAAACAAATATGGATTCATCTCAAGTGATTTCTTGAGGAAAAGAGTTCTAACAATCCAGGGATTTGGGAAAGATATCTTGTGGTAGTTGTGCTTTGTAGAAAGATAAGGATTCATTGAGGTGAATGGAGATGAAGAAAGGGAATCTTTCAAGCAAGCATGGGAGGAAAGGGAACAGCCTGTGCAATTGCCAGTAATGCTCTGCCTTTTGTTGTTGCCCCTAAATAAATCACCTTGTAGCCAACTTGGTGCTGAACCCCTTTGAACTTAGCCAGTCTTTTCCTCAAATCATAGGTACTGCCAATGATAAACTTGTAACAGAAACCCAGTGGAATAGCTGACCCATAATAAGTAGTTCTTTGAATAAATAGATGTATCAATGAAAGGGGAAGAGACAGTTATTATAATGGAGTTCTTAAGTCAAAGGACCTGGATTTGAATGCAATAATTGACACTTATTATATTAGCCAAGTCACTTAACATCCTTTGCTCTCAGTTTTCCCAACTGTAAAACTGAGGGTGTTGCACTGCATGGTTTCTGAGTTCCCTCCAGCCTAAAAGTGAAATTAATTCTTATCTTGGGAAAATAAACAAAAACTCAAGGGCCCATAGTGTAGCCTTTGAGATTCCAAGGTCATTTTCATGTTGTTCATGGTGTGACAATTCAGAAGAACTTTGATGAAATCTAAAAAATAGCATATCCCTAGAACTTGAATCTCTCATCCCATACTGAAACCCCTGTCTTAGTGGAGTGGATAGAGTGAAAGTATTTCTCACGTCTGCCAGCCTGTGGGTTCCCTCCTTTCTCAAACTCTGCAGCATTACCAGATGCCTTTGATAAACTTCTCTCTAGTCACCTCTCTCAGAAAGCTGCAAAGCTTTTATTGAAATGATCCAAACATATTAGGAATGCAAGACTTTCAGCATTCTCATGTTGTTGTTATTACAGTGATTGTTCTGAATCACGGCAGGCATGTATCTTGGTCTGGATTGAATCTATTTTAATTAAATATAGAAAATGGGAATTCAATTAAGTAAAGGTTGCAGCACTGAGATGTTCCCCAAACATGATGTCTGCACCATGTCATCTGAACTGTGCTACCCACACATTCAATTAATGTATTAATGATACCAGCCGGGTCTTTTGTCAAGACTTGATCACATAGCCTGGATCACCATGCATTTTCCAGAACTGAAGGGGTTAAATGATAGTATATTTAAAAGAAGAAAGAAATCTTAATTCGTAACAAAACATTACAGAAGCCGACATTGTCGATCTAATCTTTATTGTAAAATGCGAATGAACATGATGTGAATTGACAAGTGAATACAATGAACATGTGGCATCTTCACTTAAAGGAAGGGGAAGACCAGGTAAAGCATCTTAGACTCTGTCTTTTTCAGGAGTTACCCCAGGCTTCTTTGCCTGGTGAAACAGAGGCCAGGGAAGGGAAGCAGTCTTGCTCAGACATCCAAGAATTGGTAATGAACCTATTCCAAGGAGTTGGTTTTTCTTTTTCATAAAGAGTTTCCAGTTCAAAAGATAACAGATCAAGAGGCAGAAGGGGCCAGGAAGAGCATCTAGCCAATCTTTTCATTTATGGATGAGGAAACTGAGGCTCAGGGAGACTAAATGCCTTTTCCCAGGACACATCATTGAGAATTTTATAGCTCTATTGATATTCTTGAAAATTTCAAATGAAAGTAAGCTCACATTTTACATGGATTTCAGTATAATACAGAATAAAGAGTAAATTTTAAAAAATCAATTAAGATGATGCCTGTCCAACCTCTGCAACCATAGCCTATGTTTTTCCCCAAATCTGCCATGAAGGGTTAACCTAATGTTTTTAAGTGTCTCTGCTTTTTTTTTTCAATTAAAACAAATTTTTATGGAAATAAAGCTTGATAAATGTGAATAGAATCAGACTTTGAGTTAGGAGGACTGTAGGGTCATAGATTTAGTGCTGGAACCCATCAAGCTCAAATTTTGCATTTAGTAGATGAGAAAAAAGCCAGGGAAGTAAGGTACTTGTCCATGGTAACATAAGCTTACGAATTGCAGGTTGCATTTGAACCTACGTAATCTGCTTGTAGAACCAGTGCTTTTTCTACTATACCATGATGCTTGAGATAAGATTATTTTCTAATATTAAATCCTTAATGCTTCAGATAGTAGCAGGTAGAAATTCATAAAGTTCTTAATGAGGGAATAAATAATATGACACTTTAAAGTTTAGGCAGCCCTTCTACATGATCATATATGGACCTTAGGAGAGGTAAAGTAGGTGATGAGGTCCAGTGGAAAAACCTGTCTTTGGGGTCAGCGAAGCTCAGTTTGAATTCTGGCTTCGCTACTTATGCAGATATATATTATCTATATAGTAGATATAAATTTATATTTTGTAAATACTTAAATATATAAATATAAATATATACTTATATATTTCATATAGAGCATATGTAGAGAATATATGTATTCCACATATAGTATATGTGTTTGTATACATACATACTATATATATATATATACTATATATGAAATATATAAGTATATATACTTATACAATACAACCTTTTTGAGGCAGAGGTTGTTTTGGTTTTGTCCTTATATAAAAATATTTTTGACTGACTTACCAAGGTCTGTACCTCCTACATATCATTTGCTTGGCAAATATTTGTTACATTGAATAATATTTTGACTTTTTTTCCAAAGTGCTGCTTATTCATGATCTCATTTGATTATCATCATAATATAGATGATATTTCTTCTTTTTATATATGTGAAAAGTGAAGCTCAAGGGGTATTTAGTGATACTTATAGTAAAACAAGTAAGTTTATGTGGTTGTATTTGAAATTCACACATTCAGAATCCAAGCTTAGCAATTCATCATTTTGCTTCAGTAGAGCAGGTATTATAACCTATATTTAACACAAAATAAATATTAAAATCATGGAAACTTATTTACCAAAGTTCTATGGTTAATAATGAAAGTGATAGAATTGTAATCTATGACATATGCCAAGAGGGAAAATTTTGTTTTCTTTTTAGCCAAGGGACATATCTTATATTCTATTATTTTACTTTATTGCTACAGCTAGAATTTCTAGGATAATATTAAATAATAGTGAGGAGAGAAGACCCCTATTATTTGTAGTGGGAAAAAATTTAGGATGTTTAACAAGAATGAGTGCCATATGTTGTCAAAGCCTTGTTCAGTAGCTATTAAAGCAGTAGTGTTTTCGTCTTTTCCTATTTCATGATTAATGATGCTAATAGTTTCCCAAAGATCAATAGTACTTGTATTTCTGCTATCACTCTAACTTGGTAGTGTATTACTTTGTTGCTATATCAGAACCTTCTTTTAAATATTTTATTTTAAATGAATCTATCACATCACTAATAAGATTGGTCTGTTATTTTTTTTCTCTGCTTTGTCTCTTCCTGATTTGGGTATTAGGGTCATCGTTTTTCCTTCATGTTAGGAATTTGATAGAGTACATTTTGCATTTGATGTCAGAATTTTTTTAGCATATAGATTCATTACTTGTCAGTCCCTCATTAATCTATGTGCCATATGTTAATCTAACAACTAGTTCTCATATTTCCTCTTGTCTTTATCAATTTACTTGTGCCTTGTTCTAGCACTTTATCTCCATTAATGTGGCCTCTTTGCCTAGAATTTTCCAAATATCTAATCCAATCTAGTGCTTACAGTGAAAAGCAGAAACAGATTCTTTCCAAACAACTCTGTATATTATTCTGAATACTTTGCAATGGCCAACATACTAGCTAAGGTTTGAGATTTGTTTCCTACTTCAGTACTTTAAAATTTTGTATTTTGTTTTACTTTCAACCAATAGAAAAATCAGAAAGGTAAAGAGCTACATTTAAAGATTTTAATAGCTTAATGCTATAATCCTATTGTTAGCCAGAGCATCATTGTCACTCAAGCCTATACTTTTCCAGAGAGTTCTATTAATAATTTTCTTTTTAAAAGGAACAGGAATAATAGAGCAAAACTTTGCATTATTTGCAATTTCTCCATTCCTTTACAAAATGCCTTATTATAGTAACAATAGCTTATAGTTGGCTTTAGATTAGCATGTGATGACTAGCTTTGTATTGACAAAATCAAGTGAAAAGTAGAAGTAAATCACTGGGCAATTGAAGGGAAAAAAAAAGCCCTCACCTGGCCTAAAAATAGGTAACAGGTTATCTGAAGAATAGGCAGATTTTTTCTCCCTGAATTATCTTTGTTTACTGAATTTTTCTTTGAAAAATATTTTGAATCCTTTTTTCTTTATGCCAAAGTAGTTTCCTTAGAACTTCCCACAATCAAACTTTACTTTTTCAACACAGGAAAATACATAAGTGAAATCACATGACCCAGTAATGATGAATGATACTATAAGTATTATTCTATAGCATTAATTTATTATCTCTGTACTGCAAGAAGGGAAATGCATCTTCTGGAAATAACCAAGTATTTTTGGTTCCTCATTGTTAAGTCTTTAAGCATTTTGTTTCATTGGCTTTATCATAGTTAATATGTATATTGTTCATCTTGTTTCGTTCTGTAATTTCATAAAAGTGGTCCTGTGTTCTTTTGAATTCTTCAGTTTATCATTTCTTACATCATTCTCCTTAATTTTCAACTATTTGCTGATCAAGTCTACAAACCAAACAAAATAAATTATATATATTTGAATATATATAACAAATAAGTGCCCAATGAACTTGATGGTGCAAATAGCCAACTCGGCAATTTAATTGCTCCCCATAACTAATATTATTCAGATTTTCCTACCTTTGTCAAAATTGCAGTTTATATTTATAGAGGTTTATTAAGAAAGTGCGGCCTTTCTCTCAAAATGCAGTAACTTAGTGAGCTAATACAGTCTCACCTAAAAGCCTCAGGTTCAACCAAACATTTACTACTTCTCTCTGGACTTTAATTAGAAAGTTTTCAGACTAGTATGTACATGATAATAATCACAGACATGCATTTCTAAATTCCCTAGGACATTTCATATTTTTGAGCTTTGGAGATGAATATTCAAGTTACTAGTGCAAACTAGAGAAGCATGTAGAGGTCAGTGAACAAGACAAAACATGGTGAACAATTAGATCTAATTAAATCACTGCTTCTCTGCTAAGAGTGACCTTTGTTCCCTTCCTCATATAGACAAGACAAAACTCTGCTTATTTTCAGGTAAGGATACCTGTCTATTGATAGAATTTGCAAAGATTTCAGTACAGCATTTGCAACATCTATAATACAGAAGTCCTTATGGACAAGATGGAGAGATGCTTGATAGATCATACTCCAGTTGGGAGTACTGAGTAATGGTTAAAAAACAAACAAACAAAAGTACTTAATGATTTAATGTCATGTTGGCAGAAGATCCCTAGAGTAGTGTATCTAGGATATATTTTTGGCCCTCAAATCTTCAACTTTTTAAAAGTGACCTGTCACATTTATAGATAGCACTAAGCTGGAAAAGATAGCTAACCCATTATCTGAGCTGCTCAGAATTCAAAAGGATGACTTCTGTACACCGTTTCCAACTGCTGAGATTCTGTGATTCTGTGCCTGGTGATTTCTTATGTTAAAGATCAATCAACTTATAAGCATTGAATGAGCGCCTACCAGGCTTCTCGCCCTGGGCTAACATGAAGAAAACAAAATAATGATTACAATAAGTCCATGATAATTTTAAAACAAAATGTTCTAAGATGGGCACTGGGTAATAGTATATTTAAATGGATTGAGGTTTTAATAAGTGAGTGTGCACATGGAAAGATGATTTTTAGAGGAGGAATGAACAATTTTGTTCTCGTCCTGTTAGGTAAACATTTTTTTTTGGTATGACTATCAGTCTGTCAGATGATGCAACATTGGAAGTGATAAAATCATAGATGAAAGAATCGGAATTCCCATGGAAGAATAGATTAAGTATTTATTGAGTGCTTACTTTGTGCTAAGCAACTTACCAGTATTATTTGATCCTCACAACAAACCTGCCATGAAAGTACTCTTATGGTCCCCATTTTAGACCTGGAAAACAGAGTCAAACAGAATTTTTGTCTTGCCCATGGCCATAGTAAGTGGAAGATGCCAAATTTGAACTAAGGTCTTCCTGCGTGTTGATCCAGAACTCTATCTACTATACCACCTAGTTGGCTGAGATGATGAAATATATCCAATCACATGAACTTTAATAGGAAGAAATGTAAAGTTCAGCACTTATTTTAATAAAAAAAACTTTCTAATTAAAAGACAGAAGGAAAAGTGAATGTGAAAAGGATTTGAAGATTTTGGTGTTCTGTGAGCTTAACTGAAGTCAGTAATGAGATAGAGATCCTGAAAAATCTCCTGTGATCTCAGGTTGAGTTAATGGAAAGATAGTATCCTAAGTGATGCATGTGACAATGTACTTGCTCTTTCCCCCGAACAGTCTACTTCTGCAACATTGTGCCCACTCCTGGGATTATTTTTTCAAAATGTCAAGATCAAATTGGGGTTCTCCAGAGGGAGCTGGGAAGGTAAATATTTTCAAAAATATCACGTGAGGATCAATTGTAGGAATTCTGGATGCCTGTGGGATAATTTATTTCTCTTTCTCTCTCTCTCTCTCTCTCTCTCTCTCTCTCTCTCTCTCTCTCTCTCTCTCTCTCTCTCTCTCCCCATCGGTCTCTCTTTCTCTCTCTCTTTTATGCTTTTCTTTCTCTCTCCCTCCATCCCCATTTGTTTGTGTACACATATACACACAATCATTGCCTTCAAATACTTCTTCATTTGCCATGTAGAAGAAGGATTAGGTTCATATTGTTCAATTCTGGAGGACAAAACTGGTATCGGTAGGTGGAAGATCTAAATCTTCAGTTTTCTGCTTAGGATAAGGAAGAATTGCACCAAATCCACCACTGTGCAGGTTTAGAGGACCTGCTCCTGGGGTTCTTGTCCTAAAATACTTAAGGTCTAGTTGGCGTGTAGATCATAGATCAATGAATTACAGCTGTGAAATGGGTGAACATCCCTGGATGATAGCCAAGTTAAATGAATAAATATGTGAAAGAAGAAATATTGGTTGGAAGTTAGTCCCTGAGATACCTTCCAACTTTCCCATTCTCTATTCTTCTAAATAAACAAATAAAAAATGGATGAACAAGTAAATATGAACCTTGCCAAACTTCTGAAGAATTGTCTAGAAGAGGCATCCAAATTTCTTTGTTTCCTACTCATTTCTCTGACTTCTGGCTGGGTCAAGGTACCAAAGTCCTCTCCTCAAGGTCATTGTTAATCTGAACCCTACTATAGAAAGCAGAGGTTTGTATAATTGGAAATGTGTCTTCTGGGACAGATGGTGTAGTAGATAGAACACTGCCTCTGGAGTGAGGAGGACCTGAGTTCAAATTTGACCTAAGAGACTTACAGGGATGTGGAAACCTGGGCAAATCACTTAACCCCAATTGTCTCCAAAAATGATGCTCTTTTACTTCTTCTGTCCCCCATTCCCTTTCAATCAATTTCAAATGGCCTTAGAATCTACTGAAATTTGGAAGATGTGTAGATAACAATCAGTGGCTAGAGGCAGTGAAGTTCAGTGAAAGAGTAATGACTTGGTTTTTGGAGACTTGGATTTGAAAGCCAAGTTGCACCATTTACATCAAGGCAATTCATTTTTTTTTTCCTTATGGCTTTTGTTTCCTCATTGATTAAAGTGGAATAGATGAGATGAGGTGAGATGGAATTGCAAAGGTAAACAAACAATACAAACCCCCAACAAAGTACTCCTCTGAGTCCTCATAATAGCTCATAGAGGATCTTGGGCTCTCAAAGGCCATGCCAATGGAGAACAAGTTTCTTCTGGGTCCTACCATGCTAGAAAGACCTATAATATGCTTCCACAGTAATGGGCTGTGTCTACTGTCCAATAACCAGGTGGGAGTGAAAAAAAAAATCAAGATCTTTCTACAAATAAGTATAAGTAAAAATAAAATTTTAATTGAAAAAGAAATCCTCAATATATGTAATAGAATAATTATCTTGATAAGTTTATTTATCCTTTAAGGATTTACAAAGCGCTTTGCAGTTCTAATTCTTGTTCACTCCTATAGCAATCCTAGGAGGGCACTGTTTATGATTTCAGAGAGGAAAAATTTTGCATTTTCTTTAATCATATCCTTAATCACACAGCTGTTGGACAAAGGTAGA
Organism: Myrmecobius fasciatus; assembly: GCA_023553655.1. Classification (NCBI taxonomy): domain Eukaryota; kingdom Metazoa; phylum Chordata; class Mammalia; order Dasyuromorphia; family Myrmecobiidae; genus Myrmecobius; species Myrmecobius fasciatus. The sequence goes on from JAJPUD010001593.1 coordinate 93,269, forward strand.
ATTCAAAGACAGGTGGATCATAATCCCAAGTCCAGCTCTCCATTCATTTAAATGGGATGAATAGCTTTCTAAGTTTCCTGCAGAGAAATAGATAAATAAGGTGAAAGATCTGATTTTTATCAACAATTTAATACAATAAAAGTAATTGAATAAGGCATATGATCCCTTGGTATTGCATCTATCTATGACCTATATTTGTAGAAAGGTTATCATGAAAACAATTTGAATTTTCTGTGTCAATATGTGATGAAGAAGGTAAAGAAATAGAAAATCTCTGGAGAGGTGGGGACCATGAACAAATGAAATGAACCTCTTCATGAGAGACAAGAAGCCAGTTGACACTAGCTATAAGAAACATATTTCTCTGATTTGGACCTCTCTGGGAGAGCTGCAATGGCTGCTAGTGATATCTTTCTTATTTAAGATCTTTTAGAAAATATCAAATGCTCACTTGGTAGGAACATTATACAAAACATGCTTGTGCAGCTGTGGACCTACTATATCATCTGTGAAGTACCTTCTGGAATAGAGAGTTTGTAAAATTTTGTAAATGGCACAGATGGAGGCTTCTTCTGTTCTGGTTGATTGACATGATACCTACATTTACTTTCCATACTAGAATTCTATGGGACAAGTGATAAGACAATCTCTAAGTGTCTTTCTAGTTTAGAGGTAGCTGATGATATAGTAGATAAGCCAGGAGGATGAGTTGAAATCCAACGTCAGACATTTCCAAGTTATAATGATTCTTTTTTTTTTTTTTTTTTTTTTTTTTTTTTTTTTTTTTGCTGAGGCAATTGAGGTTAAGTGACTTGCTCAGGGTCACAGAGTTAGGAAGTGTTAAGTGTCTGAGGCCACATTTGAACTCAGATCCTCCTGACTTCAGGGCTGGTGCTCTATCCATTATACCACCTAGCTGTCCTCCAAGTTATATGATTCTTAATGGGTGACTTCAGCTCCATTTGTCTCAGTTTTCTTAACTGTAAGTTGGGGATAATAATAGCACATACCTCACAGGGTGATTGTGATGATAAAATGTGATGTTTGCATAAATTACTTAGCATAGTGTCTGGGTTCATAGTAACTGCATTTTCCCTTCCTTTATTCCCTTTATTTCTGATTCCAAAATCTTATTAATTCCCATAGTTTAGATTTACATTTAAAAAAATCTGTACCTTTCAGTCTCATACTCTGTGTATACACACACTATGAATGAATGATGTGTGCAGTAAAAATTAATAGAGCTGTGTTAAGTAGAATTCAGTGGCTTCTCAGAGCCTAGCTTCTTTTATGAAATTAACTCATCATTTGGTCTTTTCTAATTTTCCATGTGAAGTGAGTGGTCCAGATTCCATTATAAGATGAGAGTGTCATAAATTATTAGGGAAGAAATTTGTGGAGTCTGTATTCTGGTCTCCCTGTATTTCAATTTGTGTCAAATTTAATTCAATAATGATTTTCTGGAACTCTATTATGAAAGCTGATTTCTTATTTATTGTGTGTTTAAACTGGTCAATAATATCTAATCATCTTCTGGGAGAAAAAGAAAATCAAATTATTGTGGATTTAAAACATCCTGATGACTTCAAAATATATTTTGGGGCCAATGAAAGGGAAAAGGCAGAATAGAGTCATTTATATTTCACTATTCCTTATTCAGAGGGGAGAACTGTTTGTTTGAACTGTATTATAGAATTTAAGAGAAAGGAGGTCTGGCTTCTTTTTAAAGATGGGAGAATAGAAAAGGATTTGCACTTGGCAGCTTGTGAAAAGTAATTTGGTAAATATATCAATTCCTGGGAATATGTGGTAAGGAATAACTTATTATATTGTTAGGGCAGTGTGATGTAATGGACAGATTGGTGGACCTAGAGTCAGGATCCTGCTTTTGCCATGCCATAGCTGTTCCTTAGTTTTCTCATTTGTAAAATGGAGATAATCACACTTTCCTGTTTAAAGTTATTAGAGTTAGCTACCACTTATGAAATCTCACCGTTCTACAGTGATTATTATGTGCCAGGTGCTATGCTAAGCACTTTCTAATTTTTAAATCATTGATTTTCTTTACCACCCTGGGAGGTAGCTGATATTATTATCCTTGTGCTACATATGATGAAACTGAGGCTAACAGGTGTAAAATGACTTGCCTAACGTCATATAACTAGGAAATATCTGAGCCTGGATTTTAACTCGTCTTCTTGACTCCCTGTTCAATCTTCCATCCATTGGGGCACCTAGTTGCCTCAAGAAGTTGTGTTATGTTGAAGTTTGAATGAGTTTGCATGAGATTTATATACATAAACTGCGATATAAATAGCAATTGTTATTTAAAAACCATTCATCTGCAATAGGTCCCATATATGGTCAAATAAATACTTATTTTGTGTTGATGACATATTGAATTTTTTTCATACTAATAAAAGTGCTGTGATTCCACTTGCAAAGTGATTGTCTTTGAAATATTATTCAGTCAATCATTTTACACCAACTATGTAAGAGGTAATTGTTCCAAGTATCAAAAGTAACAAATGTAAGCAATAAAACAATCTTTTTTTTTTCAATGAGACCACAAGGGTATATTTAAGCATATCCAGTAAAAACATAAAAAAGATGAAATACCAAGTCGAGAAATGCAAAATCTTTAGGGAGTAAGAGGATAATTAATGTTGAGGGGTTCAAGAAGGGCTTTATATAGAAGATATATATAAGTTAAGTATTAAAAACAGAAAAGAATTATATAATGTATAGATGAGTAGAGAGGATATTTGAGGCATGGAGACAGAAAATGGAGACCTGTGGATTAGGAAGAGAGAAAAAAGCAATTTCACTGGATTGTAGAATGTGGAAAATGGAGAAGGGAGTAAGTCCAAGAAGATAGGTTGGAGTCAAATTGTGAATACTTTCACATGACAGGAGTTTATAGTTTGGCCCTGGATCAATAGAGGCCATTGGAGTTAATAAAAATAAGAGAGTAACATGATCAGAATTTCATTTAAGGAAAATCACTTTAACGACTGTGTTTAGAATGGACTGCAATGGGGAGAGATCTGAGGCAGGGAGAACAATTAGGAAATCACTGCAATCATCTATGTGGAGACAGAGGATGAGGGTGTAAAGGATGGTGGTGGCTTTGTAAGCAGAGCAAAGAATATATATGCAAGCCATGTTGTATACATAGAATCATATTAGGGATAAGCAATTGATGTGTGGGAGTTAAAAGGGAGTGAGGTGATGAGATTAAGAACTTGAGAGAATGGAACAATGGTTGTGATATCTTCAACAGAAATAGGGATATTTGAAGGGGGCATGGATTTAGGGATAAGACAATAGGATTTTTTTTTGACATGTTGAGTTTGAGATATTATGAAATTTGAGATATTATGATTTTTGATATTCCTAACAAGCAGTTGGTAATACAAGGCTGAAGCTGGGAAAAACTTGGACAGATTTGTAGATAATAACAATAACAAATAATGATATAGCACTTTAGGATCATAAAACACTTTATACATATTATCCAATTGGATCATCACAGAATCAATGGGATATAGGTAATGTTGCTATAATTTCATTTTACAAATAAGAAACTTAAGGCATATAGAGATTAAATGACTTGTCTTGTTATACAGCCTGTAACTGAAGATGGCAGCATTTAAACTCAGACCTTGCTGGCTCTGTTTAGCATTTTACCCTCCATGTTACCTGTTTGCCTTGGTGAGTTATCTTCATGTGAATGAAAAAAGAAATGGAAAAATCATTAATTAACAATTCAATATGGGCAAAGCTCTATGCTAAGTCCTGGGGATTCAGATAGAAAAAGAGATAATTGCTCTTCTTAATCTAATAGGGAGAAGACAACCTATACATGTGGTTTTGATGGTAATTCAAATGTAAAAAGCCTGTGGTCTTTAAGGTACAATGACAAAGCAGATAAAAAAATCTTCTTTACTATCATTTCCACTGATAAAACACATTCTCTCTCTCTTTCTCTCTCTCTCTCTCTCTCTCTCTCTCTCTCTCTCTCTCTCTCTCTCTCTCTCTC
>JAJPUD010001593.1:97320-169991 GCA_023553655.1 Myrmecobius fasciatus
CTCTCTCTCTCTCTCTCTCTCTCTCTCTCTCTCTCTCTCTCTCTCTCCATATATATATATATGTGTGTGTGTGTGTGTGTGTGTGTATGTACACACACTATATATTACACACACACACACACACACACACACACACACACACACACACACGGTATTGAAGCTTTTTGACTGTGCCAAGGATTGTCAGTGAAATTTTCTTTCCCAGGTCTTCAATAGCTGAGACATTTTGAAAGACACGGATTCTTGATGGATGTAGGGATTGGGCAAAAAGCCAAAGAGCTTTTTTTAAAAACTTTAGGGACTAATAAGGTCACTGAGGAAGAATATAGAGATGGAAGGGCCTAGGACATAATCGTAAAGAATCCCTGCATTTAGTGGGTAGGATATAGATGATGGGTCAATAAAGGAGAATGGGAGAGATCAGACTTGTAGAAAAAGAAGCAAGAAAGATCAGTGTCATAAAACTCCCAAGAGGAGAGATCAGTCAACAGCACCCAATGTCTCAGAGAAGTCAAGAAGGATTGAGCCTGATCAGTGATTATTGGATTGGACAACTAAGAGATCATTGGCAACTTTGGAGAGAGCAGTTTGTGATGAGACAGGAAACCAGAATGCAAAGGGTTGAGAACTGAATGAGAGAAAAATAAGTGAAGTCAATGAGAAGAGTCAGCTTTTTCTAGAAAATTGGCTAACAAATGGAGGAGAGAAAGGATAAATGCTTGAGAGGGCTAGTCAAATCTAATGACTGTGTTTTTTGTTAAGGATGAAGGGGACTTGGGCATCTTTGTCATCTCTCATGAATTGAATGATCCAGCACCTATGATCACACAGTGGATCATATAAATTATGAGTATATTGGAGGGATCAGGGTGTTACAAGACGAGCAACAACCCATGATTGTCAATAACTCATCAGACAAGGGGGAAAAATGTCCTCTTGTTTCTTGATTAAGACAACTTGTTTTAGTTAAATTTAATGTGCTATCCATCCATTAAGTATTTATTAATAATAATAATAATTAATAAAAGCTATCATTTATGTAGTATTTACTATCTGCTAGGTGCTATATTAGATGCTTTAAAATTATCTCATTTATTCTCACTGGAACCTCGCATGGTAAATGGTATTATTATTCCCATTCAAACAAGGAAACTGAGGCAAACAGATGTAAAATGACTTATCCAGGACCATACAGCTAATTAGTACCTGAGGTTATATTTGCAATCAGATGTTTCTTATTTCAGGTCCAACACTCTATTCACTGGGCCACCTAGCTGCTAGTTATTAAGTACATACTTTGTTCCAGATGTTGTTCTCAGTTCTAGGGATAAAAAGAAGAATGAGTCCTTACTTCATGAAGCTTATATTCTAATATTTAGAATGACTAGAACAGGGGGAAACATACTGCTTCCATGTCATTTGCACATATAAATTATCTATCTAATTTGAAAGGCTATGTATATCATAGATATTATGATCCTAGACAGAGCCTAAAGGGGCTACAGAGTCACCTAATCATGGAAGCAGCAGAGTGTACTGGAATGAATTTCCAATGTTTTGATCTCAGGACCTCTTTATACACTTAAAGGTTTTTGGGGTCCCCCTCCAAAGAGCTTTTGCTTATGTGGGTTATATGTCTTGGTATTTTTCCTATTAGAAATGAAAATATCTCACTATTGTTATGAAAAGAGTTTTGACCTCATGGATGCCCTGGAAAGGTCTCAGATTCCCCCAAGGGCTGCTGAACTGAACTTCGAAGACAGTGGGAAAAGCATGTTATTCATAGCCAGTGGGATTGGAGTTAAGATTCTTCTTCTATCTAATATTTTATTTCTTAGTATCTTGAATTCATAGCTCTTTTCACTCGCTGAAACTCAGTGTTTTTTTCATCTATTACATAACAAAATATTGATAGTTAATCTTTGGGTTCCCTTATATCTATTATTCTATTATCATAATTCAAAACCTGACAATTTACAGCTGAGGAAACTCAGACCCATAGAAGGAAAATGACTTTCTAAAGGCATGCTGATAGTAACTAGAAGAGCCAGAATTTGAACCAAGGTTTCCTTGACTTTAATTTCATTGTGCAGAACCACTTTTTGTGTAATAAAAATATATATTTTTTGTATTTCTAATAGTAGATACAAACAGGACATGCAAACATATATGTATGGCAGAGTTCTTCCTTCATTTCACACTTAGTCTAATCCTGTCAAAATGAACTTTGTGATGTCCCTTGGTCCATGCTCTTTAAGATCAAGCTAAGGCAAAGGAATTAGAGAGAGGACAGAAGTAGCATCCTGGAAAGGAGTGGGACTAAGGAGATAACGTCCGTAAAACTGGAAATGTTCTCTGTTGGCTTGTGTACCTACAGAATCATCTGATTAACAAAACAAAATAAAAACCTTCCCAATATTGGTTCTATCCAGAGGCATTGCTGCAGGGAAACATACTCCAATCATAAAAGAAAAGGAAACTTTTTTTATTTGTTTTTATTGAAAAGTGCAAGAAAAAAATCAAAACCTTGTTGCTTTTTGTTGAATGAGAAAGTTATCACACAAAAGCTTCAATAGTTAGCAAAAAGGTTATAGGTTTCAATCAGGCTGTTATAGGCTATAGAAACAGATATTACAGTCTTTGAAACAGAATTTGGAGCACCAGCCCTGAAGTCAGGAATATCTGAGTTTAAATTTGCCTCAGACACTTAACACTTCCTAGCTGTGTGACCCTAGGCTAGTCATCTAACCCCAACTGCCTCAGCAAAACCAAACCAAAACAAAATAAAACAAAATAAAAAACAGTATTTGGAAGAGTAGACCCAAGTAAGATAAAAGCAGTCCACTATCAATTCAAGCTTCTCTTGTTTAATGTAAATGAATTCAGGTATCAAAGAAGCATTAGAATTGCTGGAGGGGAAGAGTCATACCTAAAACAAACTATTCTAATCTTTTTAATTAATAATAACAACAATAATTATTATGATGAGTATATGGAGCTGAAAAGGACTTTAGTGGTCTTATACCACTAAAATCCCTTTCTATAGTATAACAAAGGGAGGAATTGTACATACGGGTTCTACAACTTGCCTTGAAGTTAGGAAGACCCATGTCCAAGAAGTGCCCCTATCACATATTGGTTGTGTGATTCTTAAGGCTTGCTTACCCTCACAATGCCCCCAGCAACTCTTGGAAGTGTTTTCCACTATAGTAACATTTTATGATCAGGTTTTTTATTGTTGCTTGCTCATTTTCCAATCCATTATTTGACCTCTAAAGTTTTCTTAAGGTCAGCCTCTGATCCTAAGGTGGAAAGCTTTTTTGTTTGCTTATTTGTTCGATTGTTTTTTATTTGATTTATTGGCTTGATTCCATGAACCACCTAGAAAAAAGGATACTCCTATCTCTATTCAGTTTTCTCCAGAGATCTGTCATACCTAACTTTTCTAACATTATGTTTACCTCCTTAACTTCTTTCTTATTTATTTTGTGGTTTGATTTATCTAGTACTGAGAGAACAGGGTTGAGATCCCCCAGTAGTATGGTTTTGCTGTCTATTTCTTCTTGCAACTCTCTTAACTTGATCTTCAGGTCCTAAAAGAGATTTATTGGAAGAGTTCAATTTAAAAAAAAAATCAAGAAAGGTAGAGGTAAACTGGGAAAAGAAATGAGTGGTGCAGGAGAATCATAAGAAAAGAATAAATGCTTTAGTAAAGGAAGAAAAACCAAGAATTACCAGAAGAGCCAGCTGATTTTCCAAGAGGCAGAGGCACTAGAGACCAAATTGCCAACATTCGTGGGACTTTCTCTGTATGGATCACAGAAAAATGTGGCAGATCCTCATGACCAGACTTTTCATGACCCCTTTTGGGATTTTCTTCATAAAGATACCAGAGTGATTTGTATTTCCTTCTCCAGCTCATTTTGCAGATGAGGAACCTGAGACGAACAAGGTAAGTGACTTATCCAAGAGCACACAGCTGGTATCTGAAACTAGATTTAAACTCAGAAAGAGGAATCTTCATGACTCCAGTCCTGGTAACTCTCTTCACTGTGTTATTTACCTTCCCCTATAAAATTCTAGGCTTGATGAATCAAAAGTCAGAATTAAGATTTCTGGGAGAAATGTCAACAATCTCAGATATGCAGATGATACCAGTCTGATTGCCATCAGAATTAAGAAGCCTCTTGGTGAGAAAAAAAGAGGAGAGTGTAAAAACTGACTTGAATCTTAACATAAAAAAATAATAATTTGAAAACTGGTCCCATCACTTTTTGGAGGAAGAATAAATGGAAGAAGTGTCAGGTTTTATATTTTGGATCGCAAAGATTACAGCAGATGGCAACTGCAGCCATGAAATTAAAAAATGCTTGCTCTTTGAAAGGGAAAAAAATATGGTAAATCTGGACAGCAAAGACATTATCTTACTGACAAAGGTCTGTATAGTCAAAGTTATGATTTTTCCAGTAGTTCTATATAGCTGTGAGATTTGACAATAAGGAAAGCTGAGCAGTACAGAATCTATACTTTCAAAGAAAATTTAAATATATACATATATAAATATATATGCATATATATAAATATATATATATAATTTTTAATTTATGGAATAAAACAAGTATTTCCATAATATGATATAATAAAAATGATTGCATATAAATTTGTAAATGCATTATGTGCAAAATACTATTCCTTTTACATATATAACAAAGTTATCATGTACATTTTTTTCTTCTCTCCTACTCTAGAAATGGCTACCATTAGACACAGATATGTATGTGCATGTATGTAAAATCACTATATACATATTTGTATTTTTCAATTTTTTCTCTGTATGCAGATAGCTTATTCCTTCCTATATCCTTTTCACTTAACTTAGGTATTTATAGTAGTCAAAGAAGCCTTTTGAAATTCCCTGGGACAGCAAGATCAAGTCAGTCAATATTTAAATTTATTCAGACTATTCATTGGAAGGACAAATGCTAAAGTTAAAGCTTAAATGCTTTGGCCACACAATAATAGTACAAGATTTGTTGGAAATGACCTTGATTTTGTGAAAATTTGAAGAAAAAGGAGAAGAAGGAGAGGCAGAAGCTGAGATGGATATAAAGCATCATGGAAGCAAAGAACATTAAGTTGGACAGACTGGGAGTAGTGGACGATAGAAGGGTCTGGTTTGCTACAGTCCACTGGATCCAAAAAGTCATACATGAGTGACCCAATGAACAACAACAAAGCTTCTGGGAAAGTAATTTTATCTCCTGGATCTCAATTTCCTATTCTGTATAATGAGGGGGGCTGGATTCAGTGACTTCCAATATCCTTTCTAGTGTTATATCTGTGATCTTCTGCTGATATAGGCCTGGACTTAGTTCAGAAAATGGTTGTAGTACTCAGTTTGCCTTCAATGTGGAACATTTGGAAGTTATGCACTAGACCTCACAGTAGCTGGCATTATCTTAAGTTAGGATTCTGTATTATTTGGGATATCTACCATTGCCTATGTCTGCCTTGTGAAGTTGCTGATGGAAGTGTTCTCTCTGTTATCCTTCAACCACATGGTCAGCAGAAAATTGCTTATTGAATTTCACCATGCTTTTAATCCTTCTGATTCATCTGGGATGAATCCTTGGGAGATTAGGAGACTGTACATGGCAGTGCTCCTGACTCTTTTACCAGCAGAGCTCTACTTCAAATTATAGGTATCTTTTCTACTAAGATTCCACATATATGTTGGGACAGAATAGAAGGTCTTTGTCTGTGCCCACAGGGAGCCAGAAACATTTTCCTGAGTGGTTATAGCATGTTGATGCCCCATAAAGAGCAGTGGATCTCTGTTAGATCTCAATGGAATTGGACTCATGGAAATAGGAATGAATTGTATATGGGGATAGTAAACACAAAATGTCTCAGTTGTAGATTCTCAAGTTTTATTGCAGAAATTTTAGGAGGAGTTAGAAGGGACCAAAAAATATTAGTGAGTCCAAAGTTTTAGGGCAGATAAATGAAATCTAAAAGTCATGACAGAACTACTGGAAGGGATTCCTCAGTAATCTGAAAAATCAAGAAAAGCAGAAAAAAAGTTATTCCCATATTGGACATGGCTGAAGGGTTTTGAAGAATTTGGGTGATCATATACTTTGAATCCAATTCTTTTATTTCAATAATGAGGAAACGGATGCACAGATTGGTATTGGGATCACAAAAACAGAGATCCAGAGAGAGAAGGAATATCATAGACCATCTGGTTCAATCCTTTCATTTTCTATAGAGAGGCCCAGAGAATTGATGTAATTTGATTAAATTGACATAGATAATAAAAGGTAAAGCTAGTATTTGAACTCCGATTCATTGATTTGAAAGCTAATATTCTTTTCATTAACAACTGGCACCCAGGTTTCCTAGAGGAAAGAAGATGGAGTCTATAAAGTAGGATCCGTTGAATTTGAATGTGATCCCAGAAAAAAAATAAAGATATTAAAATGCTGATTTGTGAATTAGAAGAAACATTTAAGTGCTATCACATCTAAATCCTTTATTTTTACAGAGAAGGAAACTGAGTCTGAGATTTAATGATTTTTTTTCTCTGGTTACTTAGCTAATATGTGTTTAGAGAGGGATTTGAATTCACATCAATGGGAATTCCAACCTCAGTTCCTGATATTGACTTGCCTGTGAGACTTTGTAAAGTCACCAGATGCTTATGGTCAAAGGGACCAATAGAAGAGCTCTTCTGTAGCTTGAGCAGGTCCAAGAGCTACTGAGTGTACTTTGTTCCTCGTGGGTCGAACTTCTGACTGCTAGTGTCCAGGGTCATTTTAGGGCACTACTCCAGCCCTATCTACCTGGAAGAGAAGCACAAGAAGCACATTTTGAATCCATGATTTCCATATGAATTTTAGATTTCTTTTAAGCTACTGCCCTGCCTTTGACCTCATCCATTTATTTATCCATATAACATCCATGTGTCCTAGGATACCTGCGTGGTGTCTAGGTTGTCTACCATTGCCTAGAGGAAAAGTTGTTCTATTTGGCACTATGGGTGGAAAGAGAACTGCTCCCAGAGAATTCCAGAGAGGGACAGTTGCCTGGGCTATACAAAACCTCAGAAAAGGAAAAATTTTGCCCTCAGGTTTATTGACATTAATGGGTTCTCCACATTTGCATGGCTGGGAAGAACATACATTTTCTGTAAGCTGTTAGCATTCCTGATTTAATCTAGGTCAGAAATTCACCGTAGTTTGCCAATGAGCTGGGTTTGGAAGACCAAAATAGCAGAATTTCCTCCTTGGGCAAAACTGCAAATAGATTGTAAATTCTCAGTTTTATAAAGAAAAATAAATTGAATATTTTGGGGGTTTTCCCCTATAAAATATCAAAACTACTCTTTACAAATTAAAAAAAAAAATCTCTCTACTTTGTTGAAGATGTGCTAGCTAGGTAGCACTGGAATTTAAGTCAGGAAGACCTGAGTACAAATCCAATCTCAGACACTAGCTGTAGGACCTCAGGAAAAATTTTAACCTCTGCTTTCCTCAGTTTCCTCAACTGAAAAATGAAGATAATATTAGCATCACCCCCCCCCCCCCAGCATTTGTCATGAGGATACAATGAAATAATAGTTGAAGTGCTTTATAAATCTCAAAGCATTATGATATGATATGATATGATAGTAATGATGATCATCAGCTAGGATACTGTATCTAATTCTGGGCACTTTATTGTAGCAAGGACATTGACAAGGACATTTTCAGAAGCTGACTAGGATAGTGAGAATACCAGGCAGTGACAAAAGTTGGGTTTGAGTCCAACTTCAGACAATTACTTGTTTTATGATCCTGGGTGGGGAGCTTTTCTTTATCTCAGTCTCCTTATTTGCAAAATGAAGGATTTAGACTCAGTGACCTCTAGATTCCTATCCAGTTCTATATTTCTGATCCTAGAATTCTATTCTGTACAAGGATCTGTTAATATCTCTGGAGACCTTTATTTGGAAAACGTCTTCCAGATTTTGAATGGCTTTTTGGTGGATAAGATATTGGATCTTTTCTGCTTGATCCTAAAGGATACAAATAGGAGTAATGAATGGGAATAACAAAGGCAAATTTAAGCTTCATCTAAGGAATACAGTTTTGAATAAAGACAGCTATCTATCTAGGAGAATGGACTAGCCAGGGAGTTGTCTCTGGAGGTCTTTAAAGCATCTCCGAGTGACCTTTTGTCATTGGTGTTGTAGAGGGAATTTTTGTTCAAGAGTGGGGTTGACTAAATGGCTGCTACTTTTCCTTCTAGCTCTGAGATTCTATGATGTTATTAACAAGACTACTCAGCATCCCTTAGCTTATCTGCCATTAGTTGAGGATCAAAGAGGTCTCCCCAAGTAAAAGGGGTAAACAGTATTGGAACAAGGGAATAATTGTATTTCAATTTTTTCATGAATTTTTTTTGTGACAATTCTTCCCTCTAATTCCTCCTTTCCATTCCCTACCATATTCTGGGTCTTTATGTTTTGTTTTGATTCTTATCTAGGTGAGATCTTTTCCCAAATCCTTCACAGACAATTTACCCTGGAAATTGTTTCCTGGGTGAATGGCTCTAGATGTTACTAGATCCTGAAACAGAATAAGATCATGGAAAAAATCAACAAAGATCAGATGTGTGCAGTTGGATAAAACACAAGAGTCACTGAGAACAATGTCCTAATGGTGTTGTTTTTAATCTTTCCACCAATCACATGGGCCTCTCATTGGTTGCATTTTATTTTCTGTACATAATTTGTTTCTCCCTTTTTCATTCATTAATATCCTTAATGTGTGCAAATGAATGTATTCATCTGTGCACATATATATGTATATGTATACATATATATGTGCATATACACATGTGGGGGAGCTCACTAGGTGGCACAGTGGATAAAGAGCTGGGCCTGGAGTTAGGAAGAACAGAATTCAAATAAAACTTGTGTAACCCTGGGCAAGTCCAAACCCCATTTACCTCAGTTTCTTCATCTGTACAAAATAGGTTACAAAAAGTTGGACATAACTAAAAAATTAAAATCAACCAAATTCATATATTGTCATATATATATATATATATATCATACTGTCTAGCTCTATTACTTCCTCAAGGTCAAGAAAAGCTAGTGAAGAATAATCCTTTACCAATCTATATATTCAACTGCTCTTAAACCTAGAATCCCTATACAGTTACATGGAGCACTGTGGGAATAAATTGACCAGCTCAGGATTACCTAGTTAGTAGGTTTAAGAATCTCAACTTCAACTCTCTTATTCAATCAATCTATTAATCAAGCAGCAATTATTAAACATTTACTTTGCATCATGCACAGTGCTAAGCCCTGGGGGAAACAAAGAAAGGCAAAAACAACTAAAAAAATTGCTGTCCTCAAAGAACTTACATTCCAGTGGAGAGATAATTTGTAAATAATCACTAAGAAATATTGCCTTTCAGAATCAAATACATTCATATGTATAAAAAATATGTTTATATATTTCACTCATTTGGAAAGTATTGATTTTTAAATGGTAGAGAAAATGGGCAAGAGAGTAAAATTAACTCTCCTGTTCATTAAAAGACCTACTTTCCCACTATTAAACTATTTTGCTTTCTAAGATCCTAAAAACACTCCATACAGCAGTCTATGAGTGTATACTCTAATGTTTTGTATCCTAATAAGATAAATCTTGGATGCTATTCCATCCACTTTTAGTCACTGTCATATCCAGATGAAATGCTCTTCAGAATCAGTTTTATCGGAGGCAATCCAATTACTTGGATCCACTATAAGAACACTGTCTCATATTGTTTTTGCCACTTATAACATTGTTAAGAGTTTGTTTTCATCAACTGTCTCTTCCATTTGGGCTTCGTGATGTCCTCATTCAATCTTTAGTTGTTAAAACATCTCAGAGAAATGATTATTTTCCCTTCATAATCAATTATATCCAGTAGCAAATTATAGTAGTTACAAATTAAGATCACATATCCTTTGGGGTATAACAGTTGCAGTTCCTATGTTACTTAATTGTACCCACTCATAGAAGGTAAAATCAGAGAGACATATGCTCACATAAAGTTAATTATTCTCTATTGGTGGTGAAACTTCAAAGTTTCTATTTACATTATACCAAGTAACAGAAAACTATAAAACTTCATTGGTAAAATCACAGTATAGTTAAAAAAAAGAAATAAAAAAGAAAAAAAATATATATTTATTGATTTGTGACTTTGGGACAGACCTATTATATATTTATCAATTAGTCAAATAGGTTTTATCTACCAGGAAAATCATAGGTCCCAGGTTATATGACTCCTCCTCTTAATGCAGATCATCAACTCTTTAGCAACTTGAGTTTTAGATATTGTTTTATGGCGCTAAGAAGTTAAGTAATTTGCCTAGGACTGCATAACCATTACATGTTAGTATGAATAAATATATCTTTAATGTCAGGGGAGAAATTCTTGAAAAGTTGTAGGTATTTATGTAGTGACAAGCAAAAGAGGCTGCCTTTTGTTTTTCTTTTTTTGCTGAGGCAATTAGGTTTAAGTGACTTTCCCAGGGTCACACAGCTAGGAAGTGTTAAATGTATGAGACCAGATTTAAACTCAGGTCTTCCTGACTTCAGGGCTGGTACTCTATCCACTGTGCCACCTAACAGCCCCCAAGAGGTTACTTTCTTAAGAAAGCATCAAGAGAGATGGATAAAGTTATTGCATCAGGTTAAAAGGTATAAAAATGACATTCTGATACTACTGAACAGGTCTGTTTCAAATGAAACAATAACTTGATTTTGAAAGGAGATACATAACTGAGAAGGAAATATGTATTTTATATATATATATATATAAAATTATCAGAATATGATAGGCCAAATATAAAGATAAGCAATATAGTAATAAAAGATCAATGTAGCTAGCTTAGGAAAGCATAATTAATTCATCTATAGAAGATGAAATCGAAAAAGTAGGGGATATATGTGTGTCTGAATACATGTAGACTTTTCAAAAAATTGAACCATGAATTTATACAACTGATTTCTAGTTGGATTTAGAACATTCTATGACTGCATTATCAAAAGACAAAGTAGTGCAAAGGCCTCAATCATGGGACAGCAAAAATCCTGAACCAGATTCAAATATAATTGGAAAATGTTTAGCAAAATAAATAAAAATTCAACACAACACAGATAATGTGAATTTGTGGTTTTCTATGTCAATGTGCGGCATTTAGAGAGCGGTTTCTATTTGAGTCTGACATCATTGCTGTGGCGAATGGCCCCGGAGCCAGAAAACTGCATTTCAATTCCTGTATCTGACATGTTTTGACTGTGTGATTCTGGGTCAATCATTCAATTTGTCTGTGGTCTCTCACACTATCTTAGGCTGGACTTTGAAGAGAAGGTTTTGGCTGCATCAGTAGAATTGTAGACTTTAACTTTCCCTACTTTATGTTGATTATATGTATTTAGAAATCAATGAAACTTTTATTGTCAAACTCTTCCTCATAATTAGGACTGAATCCACTTTTTTTGTAAGATATTTAATTCTCCTGTTAAAAAAAAAAAGAAAATCTTAGGCTATACTGACTCTGGAGTCTTTTTTATCTCTAAACTTATGATCCCAGAGGGAAAGGGATTCACATGTGCAAAAATGTTTTTGTAGTGGCAAGAAACTGGAAACTGAATGGATACCCATCAATTGGAGAATGACTGAATAAACTATGGTATATGAATGTTATGGAATATTATTGTTTTGTGAGAAATGACCAACAAGATGATTTCAGAGAAGCCTGGAAAAACCTACATGAACTGATGTTGAGTGAAATGAGCAGAACCAGGAGAACATTATACACAGTAACAAGAATATACGATGATCAATTCTGATGGACGTGGTTCTCTTCAACAATGAGGTGATTCAAACCAGTTCCTATTGTTCAGCAATGAAGAAAGCCATCTACATCCAGGGAGAGGCCTGTGAGAACTGAGTGTGGACCACAACACAGCATTTTAACACTTTCTGTGAATGTTTGCTTGCATTTTGTTTTCCTTTTTAGGTTGTTTTTTTTTTCTCTTTCTAGATCTGATTTTTCTTGTGCCTCAAGATAACTGTATAGATGTGTATACATGTTTTGGATTTGTCATATATTTTAACATATTTAACATGTGTTAGACTACCTGTCATCTGGGGGTGAGGGTGGGGGAAAAGGGGAAAAATTTGGAACAAAATTTTTTGCAAAGGTCAATGTAGAAAAATTACTCATATGTTCTGTAAATAAAAAGCTTTAATAAAAACAAACAAAAAAAAATTATGATCCCAAGCATGATGCTGGGCAGGTCACTTAATCTCCCTTTCATCTGGGGGAATGAGAGGTTTGGACTAGGCTGTTTGTGAGAGATTTTCCAATTCTAAATCTGTATTCCTCTAGCTCTGTGACATTGTGTTTTACCTTCCTAGAAATCCTTCAGAGGCATGGGCTATCTGGTTTCTTGTTTCTCTAATATAGTGGCCACTTAATGAATGTTGAATTGAAATGTATATAGAGACTAGCATGCTCAATAATGATTACAATTGCCTCTCTGGAAAAAGAAACATGCTTAAGGGTAATCTGTATTATTAATATTTTCTCCATCATTTTTTCTCGAGTCTTTAATCAACAAAACAATATATCAAGCTCTGACTCGTAGCATTTGCTAGTTTCTGTGATGTAAATGATCACACTAAACATTAACAATGGGGGGCCATAGCTAGTTCCAACATATCCCTTAGGCCAAGTCATTCTAAGAGCCTGAGATGGAGTGCACAGATTGAAAAGTGACATTTCCACTTTGTACAAACTGGGAAATGTAAGCTCTCTGAGGAAATAAATTGTTTTACTTTTTGTCTTGTATTTGAATTCTCGTCTGGACACACAGTAAGTTCTTCATAAATTCGTATTAGATGGGATTGTCTCAGAGTTCAGTGAATAAAGAGTATCTGCTGAAACTGAAAAAATAGAATGAAACTAGTTTTGAATGCTAATCTGAGTAGTTTGCATAAGTGCTGGATGATTCCTGTGTTTTTTTGGACTAGAGAGTGATGGGATCACTTGCATCAGTGCAGTGAGAAGGCCACTTTGAAGAGATAATAGAATGGAAGAAGGAGAAAAAATATTAAATGAGGTTTGAAAGGTTGGCTGTGGGCAGATGGAGAAGACTTTTGATGACAAAGTAAGTGAACTTTTTTTAGAGATTAGTTAGCACTAATGGATTCTATTGGGTAAGTGAGTGACATGGTTAGAGGTATGATTAAGAAAACTTCTTTGAATAATTGTGTAAAAAATATCCTGGTATGTGGAAAGCCATAAGACAATTAGAAAAGCCAGTTAGAAAGCTAGTATAATAATCCAGGTGACAGCTGATAAGGACTGGATCTAGACTGGCAAATATGAAGAGAAAAGTGACAAGAAGAAAGCAAGTTGTAGAAATCAAAGTGATCAGATTTGGCAACTGATACAAGGAGAAAGAATATGAGTCCAGGATGACACTGCAATCTGGAAGACTTAAAGAATGGTTGAATCCACCACATAAATAGGGAAAATTCAGAAGAAGGGTAAATGTCGGTTAACAAATTACATTTTGCTTTGTACATGTTGAGTGTGAGCTGCATGTGGAATATTTAGTTTAAATGTCCAATAGGTTGTTGTTGGCGATATGATCTGAAACTCAAAAGAGAAACTGAAGCAGAATATATAGATCTGGGATTCATTTTCATAGAGATGATATTTCTCTAGAGAGAGAAAGGAAGATGATCCAGAACAGTTCTATACCCACAAGGAGGGGATATGATATGAAAAATGAACCAACAAAAGAGATTGAGAAAGTGTGGCCAGACAGATAGCAAGAGAAAGAAGAGAAAGCAGTGTTAGGAAAAATTGTAAAGGAGAAAGGATTCAGGAAAGAGAGGATGTCCAGCAATGTCAAATGCAGCAGAGGTAAAAAAAAAATAACCAACCAACCAACCAACCAACAAAAAACCTGAAATGAACCAGTGAGGACTGAGTAAAGAGCTTTTATAATTTGAGAGGAACAGTTGCAGACAGTGAGAGCTTAAACTAGAATAACTGAAATAGTACTCAAAGAAATGGAGAAATTTTGTGAGAGAGATTTTGGAGAAATAATAAGTAAGACTTGGTAACTGACTCAAGGTAAATATATGTTTTTTAGAGAGAGGATTTTTTTAGGGGGGATTCAGAAAGTGGGAAAGAGAAATTCCAAAGAGAACATCAAAGTTTTGAGATTGGTTAAATGAGAGAATGATGGAATCAGCTGACATATTTATCATCTATGGCAATCATTTTGTTTGACTCTCAGCTACCCTATCTTATTTACTACAAACAGTTCCATCCCTGATGTAATCTTGGAATGGAGATAGAGCATTATACCTGAAGCAAAGTGGATTCAAATCTTGACTGTGCAGTCCTTTGTGATGCTGGGAATATCATGTCATCACTCAGTGCCTCACAAAAGTCTATAAGCATGAGAGTCATAGAGCAGCTGGGATCTGTATTGGCAGAGGTCTGTGAAGTCACAGCTTCTTTATACTGTGATGATAATGGTGATAGTGACTCCATTTTCCTGGCTGGTAATGAACACCTCTCACTTTTCTGCTCTGTGGATGCACATCAAGGAAAAAGCTGCAGCTTTGCCATTCTTAGCTCAGCAGCTGTTGATGTATTTCTTCCTTTCTGATATATCTTGGACTCTGTGACACTTTAAATGGGGCTCCAAGGGCAGGTTTTTTCCAGTATCCTGGAACAGCAACTAAAGCCTGCATAATCTTTTTTTTTCCTTTGTTCTTTTTGCCCAATAGAAATGTAGCTGACTTTTTAATAGGTTCCATCAATGCTTCTGGGAATTCCTTGAACCCTCAAGGCAGATGGATATCTTCTGTGCTAACCATGGCCATCTTTGGTCAACCCTGCAGCTAGCACTCCCTAAGGACCTGTGGAGGCAGGGATGGAAGGGTTTTGTAGTGACCTGCTCTCCAGCTTTAGGGAATGAAAGCCAAGACCTCATCATGGTGGCCAGGTTCCAAAGAATGACTTCACTTGCTCTCCTGACCCCCCACCCCCTATTCATTTTTTTCCCTTTGAAATTGAAGCCATCCAAAATTTTCCTTCAATTGGGTACTTAGAACTGCCTTCAAAGTTCTAAGAGAATGCTAACAGAGTCTCATTTTATTTCAACCTAGATGACAAATAGGGGAATCTGTATTGCTAGGGGAAAGAATATGTTTGAATTCCATTTGCCAAGGTCTACCAAATTGAATAAATTTGAATTAATATACAACTCCATATAGAGAGAGGAATTGTTTTTGGTTGGGTTAAGCAATATGCATGTTCAGCTATATGGATGTAAGCTTACTTCTTCTCCATACCTATGGTAATAAGGTTTATTTATTTTCCCTTTATATTTTCCTCAATTGATTTTTATAGAATTTTCTAAAAGGACGCTTATGTCATCATCAAACATAATTTTTCATAATTGATTTCTTTCGATTCAATATGATAAGCATTGATTGATACTCACTGTATCACAATCAATACTGATTGTAATAGGTGATGGAATCAAAAAACTCAAACCCAAACCAGCCCTACCTTCAAGAAGGTGTATTCTTACGATGCCCTTTAAAGTGCTAACATATGGGAGAAGAGGAATTGGTTTTGTTCTGCTCATCTCTGAAAGACACAACTATGGATATTGGGTAGAAACTACACAGATGGTTATTAGTCTGGTTCAGCTGTGCATCCAACCATTCTTTTAGAGGTGAGCAGAAGTTGAATAGACTACCTGGAAAGGTAGTGGGGGATCCTGACTGGATAACCACTTCTCGGGGGTGGGGGGATTTGTATTAGGGACTATTTGACCATTGAGGTTCTTTTCAATTTTTTGATTCCATGATCTAGTGGTCAGAAGCTAACAACCTTTGCTTGTAGATTTATCATGAAAGTATCTCCTTGCTGTCTTAGTCTATAAGTAAGGTGTCTCCTCACTCTGGGATATCACCTCCTTTTAAACAGATCTCACTGTTGGGAAGTTGGACCTTTATAAAGTTTAAATTGTTCTCTTTCCACCCATCCTTCTTAGATTTGCTCTACAGAGCCAAACAGAACAAGTCTTATTCTGCTTCAGATGTGTAGACAACCAGCAATCTCCACTCCCACCCCCACCCTTCCTTTTTTCCAGACCAAGCACCCAGCTTTCCTGCAACAACTTTCAATAAATTTATGCTCCTATGATCTAATTTAATTGATGATTCTCGGAGTCTTCATTTTAAAGACAACACTTAGAAAGAGTCTTTATCAGTGGCAAGAGCTTTGGTGACAAGTTACTGTTCAAAACTTCTTGACAAATTACATTTCCTGCCTGGTAACTCCATAATCACTTCAATGATAATTACTGCATAATTACCAAGGAAAGGTCATAAATCAATCTAATGTATCAGAGCTGTAAATTACCAGCATTATGGCTTTGAAAATACAATGGAGTGCACAGCTCTCCTCCCTTCCTTTAATGTTTAATAAAAAACGTGGCCCATTTCCTTGCCAAGGCCAACCTTCTTACATGCTCCCTTGATAGTTTGCCCCTCCCTTTTCCTCCAATAAATTGATGCCCTTTTCATCTCCTCTCACTCTTCAGTCTTTATTCTTTCCCTATCTACTGACTCCTTCTCTGTTTCCTACAAATCTGTCTGCCCTATTCTCTTAAAAAAAAATGCTATATCTACATCCTCTAAAACTTTCAAGCTTTCATCCTATTTCTCTTCTAGGTTTCATATATATATATAATTATAGAAAATATTTGTAGATTAATTCAATATTATTCTCACTCCTTTAAAATATAAATTTTGGTTTGATATGATCTTATTTTTAAATGTGTCTTCCTTATCCATCTGCACAATAAGCTATACTTTTAAAATAAAAAATTAAAGTGGTTATTTTACCAAAACCAACCAACATGTTAATCATTTCACTCACTGTTTAACCTCTTGTAATCTGTCTTCTGATCTCATTACTAGAGTCAAATTTGTATCTCCATTTATACTACCAACTCTTACTGAGAAAAATCCACTAGCTTTTTTTTCATTCATTCTTCTTTTATTTTGAGTTCTCTATAGCATTTAACAATATTGACCATCCTCTTGTCTTGGATCCTCTTCCCTTGTTCGGATTTTGGCGACACTGATCTCCCTTTGCTCTATTACTTGTGGGATGTCTCAGTCTCCTTTCCTTGCTTGTTCCTTGGATTTTAAGTTCTAACTGTGGTTATACTCCAAGATGATTCTGAGCTCTCTTCTCACTTCTCACTTTCCCCCCTCTCCTTTAATTCCATCAATTCCCAGAGGTTCAAATATCATCTCTATGCAGATCATACCAAATTATATAATCCAGTTCTAACAATTTCCTGAGCTTCATTTTACATCCCCAACTGCCTACAGAAAGTACCAGAGGCATCTCAAAGCCAATATATCCAGTTATACCCATTATCTTTATCTTTCAAGCCAGTCTCAATTCCTAGCTTCCCCATTTCTGTTAAAGACTCCATTATGCTCCCAGTTACTTAATGTGACTATTGTGTTGATCTCAGTATCATTCTTTATTCATATAGCTCAATATCCTTCCCTATATCTATGCAATGTGCAGGTTTTGTCACTATTTTGCTTTCCCAACATCTCTCAATCCATCCTCTTGTTTCTAGTATGGCCATTACCCAAATTTAGGTAATTGCTATTTATTACCTATTGCTACTACTTGCTACTTGAGATTCTTGCCTCCAGTGCCTTTTCTCTTCAATTCAATCTTCCTTCATTCAGTTGTCAAAGTGATATTCCTAAAATATGGGTCTACTGAAACTGCTTCCCTGACCTCAAAGATCCACTGAATCTCTAAAACCTTTAGGATAAACTACAAACTCTTCTCTAGCATTTAAAGTCCATTCAAATACAGTTCCCTTCCTAGACTTATTTAACATTACTCACCCTTACAAAATTGATGTGTTGGCCAAACTGGACTATGTGTGATTCTCCAAACACAACATTGCATTTCCTTTCTTGAAATTTTTCCACAGTCTATTACCCTTTCCTGGAATGTATTCCTTCCTCATCTTCACTTCAGATTGTCTAGTTCCCTTCCAGGCTCAGCTCAATTACTACTGTCTGCAGAAGTCCTTTCTGGTTCCCTTCCATTTCCCAGGAACCCCCCTAAAATACCCACCTTAAATGTTACTTTGCAAATAAATGCTATATTTCATCTCCCCAGTATAATGTACATTCTGTATAATTTTTGGTTCCACATGTCATTTCCATTTCTTTTAAGGTGTGTTTTTTTTTTCTTTATATCCAGTTCTCATAGTGCCAATTCAGTATGTATTTCTTATATGAAAGAGAGAGAGACACACACACATATACACAAACACAAAGAGAAACAGAGACAGAGAAAGAGACAGAGATGGGGAAGAAGAGGGAGGGAAAGGGAAAGAGAGAGAGAGGCAGAGACAGAGACAGAGAAAGAGAAATGGGGGAGGAGGAGGGAGGGAGATCAAGAGAGGGATGGAGAGGGAAACCTGCTTGTCAGTGAAGTATTTTTTTGCCCTTCTGAAAGGCTTTTATTTTTTAATTATTAATTTTTTATTAAAGCTTTTTATTTGTATAACATATGTATGGGTAGTTCCCCAGCATTGATCTTTACAAAGCTTTACGTTACAAGTTTTACCCCCAGTCCCCTCCCCTCCCTTAGATGGCAGGAAGTCCACTACATGTTAATATTGTTGAAATACTTGACAAGTTATGAAAGAAAAATCCTATCTACAAGAAAAAAAAAGAAAATCAGAGAAAGGAAACACAAGGCAAGCAAACATCAATAGAGAGCATGAAAATGTTATGTTGTGGTCCATATTTCATATACCTCTCTCTGGGTGTATATGGCTTTCTTCACTGAACAATTGGAACTGGTTTGAGACAATTCTGTATTGCAGAGAGCCATGTCCATCAGAATTGATCGTCATATAGTATTGTTGTTGCTGTGAATAATGATCTCCTGATTCTGTTCGTTTCACTCAGCATCAGTTCATGCAAATCTCTCCAGGCCTCTCTGAAATTGTCCTGCTGGTCATTTCTTACAGAGCAATAATATTCCATAACATTCATACACCATAATTTATTCAGCCACTCTCCAATTGATGGTCATCCTTTCAGTTTCCAGTTTCTAGCTACTACAAAAAGGGCTGCCACAAACATTTTTGCACATGTGGGTCCCTTTCTCTCCTGTAAGATCTCTTTGGGATATAGGCCCAATAGAAACACTGCTGGGTAAAAGGGTATACACACTTTGATATCTTTTTGATCATAATTCCATATGAACATCTCATTTTCTTAGATCTAAGTAAACATAATGAGAGGAATCTATGCATTCACCTAAATTTAGAATTTCTTTACTACCTTTGATTAGTTTTTATCCTGGGTAAGTCTTTGCCCAGGATTTCCCATAGTTATTGGACCAAAATAGTATAAAAAGCTGTGTTCCAATTCAATAATTAGTTATTAACAAATGCAGAAATAATTTCTTTCATTGAGGCATAAGGGAAAATGTTTATCTGAAAGTTTGAATTAGTGATGCTATGAGGGACTTGAGTGCTATAAGGATGTTTGTAAAAGCCTCTGTGGTGAGTGTGTGATAATGACCTGACAAGGGAGATACAAAAAGTGCCTTTGGTGAAGGACTAGTGGAGATCATGTGTCCTAAATTTGTAACTGACCCCATTATCCCTTATCCATTATCCTATTACATATATGTATATATATATATTACATATAATATATTCATGGGGGAGAAGAGTTTTAATAATGGAAAACAGCGAGAAATGAGGTTGAAAGGTAACTTATACCAGGATGTAGATAGCATAGACTGCCAGCCAAAGGATATTTGGATTCTCCCTCTAGGCAATGAAAATGATTGAAGATTTTAAAACAAGTGAATGACAGGGTAAAAGCAACTTAAGAAAGATGAATTAGTGTCTCAGGGGCATGGATGCTAAGGCTCTTAGTTAGAAGGGACTCTTCAACTGTAGGAGTTTCTAATCCTAGAAAGATATGATGGTTTTTACTGGCTCCCAATTATAGTCCTTCTTCCCTGATCATTGCATATGAAGTCAAAATCAATGTGAGCTAGAGCATGACCCTCTCCCAAGGTAGATAAGACCCCAAAATCTACCTAGGTGGATGAAATTGCAAGAGCTCTCCCAAAATGTAATGCTTCTTCTGTATAGACTATTGAATATCATTCAATCCAATGAGTGGCACCTTAGAAATCCTGGGAGAATGAAACTAAATGGACTTTCCTTACGGACTGACCATCAACCTCAATGGTGAGATAAAATTATAGCTCTGATTGTACAGCTCACAAAATTCCTTTCTTCTTAATTGCTAAGCCACTGTGATGTCACGTGTCAGACCTACAATGGAAGAATGGATTGTACATATCCACTGGGAGATGAAAAGGGAAGTACATTGATCATGGGTAACTGATACGTTTCCTTTGGGAAATCAGCCACCTCTGGTTTCTTCCTGACTTCATTGGCATTCTGAGCTTTGTGGATAATTTAATTACTTGGGAAATCAAAGGCCCCATAAGAAATCTCAACACAAAAAAGAGTTCAGGAAAAAGGGGAAAAAAGAAATTATCACATCATTCTGTTGAAAACTGGCATACAATTCATTTTTCAATAAATTAAATATCTGGTTCTAGGGAACAATAGCCTGGAAGGCTTTGCTCTTCGTAGCATTGTTAACTTTCTGGGAAGTGCTTTGGTCATGAGAAGATTAAAATGTCATTTAGCATAATACATAGCATGCATCATCTCAGTGTTCTGTATACCAGGAAACTTTCTGTGGGAGGGGGGCCTGAAGTGTCTCTCAGATAATTCTCCCATATGCATGCTGCAGGATCAATGAAGGCTAATCATCCCTGGCTACATGCTTGTTATTTCAGCACCTTTTTGTGCAGATGATTGTGATAAAGCTTTACTCACATTTTATGCATTTGCATATATATGCATATTCATTTTTTTTATTCTGTGCATCTCATTATTTGCCTGGGGGTGATAGTTACCAAGTGTGAGTGTGGGGAGACAGAGAAGGCTTGATTGCTTAAAAAAGTCCAATTAAACACAATTTCTCATGGACAGGTATATATTCCAGAGAAGCATCATGGGAGAAGAGAAAAAATATGAATCTGGAGACTGAGAACTACATCAAATCCTTGTTCTGCTATGCATTATTACTGTGTGACCTGGGACAGGACATTTGACATCTCTTAGTCTCCATTTATTAATCTATAAAATGAAGGAGGGTAGAATACATCTGAGGTGTCAAACTCCCAGCTTGACTAAATTGAGCCAGAATGAGATTTAAATGCAATGAGGACATATTTGGCAAAATAAATTAAAATACAATAAAACATGGATAATGCTAATTTGTGGTTTTCTAAGTCAGTATGCTGCCTGTAGAAATCCCCTATTTGAGTTTGACATCACTGGATTGCAAGATGGCTAAGATTCCTTCCAGTTCTACATCTAGGATCCTATGTCAAGGTGTGTGTCTGATTCACCTTCCAGCTTCCCCTAAAACATCAGATGCTGGACAGCTCCTGACCTTGATTTCTTTTCTCACCACACCCTGGATCAAGGAAATAGAGCCTTTAAGAAATGGTGGAAAGGTCTATAGCAAGTAGGTGTTGCTAAAAAGGAATAATAGAGAGCACATGGGGTCACAAAAGACAAGTATTATGATCTTGAAAGAATGTCTTCAATTGACTTTAATGATGAGTTTTGTGCATAAAAGGAAGCTTCACTTCTGAATCTTCCTGCTTCTATCTTTATTTCTAGTGAAAGTCATTTGTGATCCAAAATGGAAGGAAAGAAACCCATGAATCATATTATTTTTGATGTACTAACAAAGCCTATTTTTTAAGCAGAGTGCTAGCCTCAAGACTTAATTTGTCAGACTTTAGCCTCAATAATTAAATTGTCCTATTCTCTATTGATTTATAGTCTCTTCATTGGAATCAGTCTGGAAAGCTAGACTGGAATCACCTTTTGAAGCATCTTACAAACAGAAAAAAATATACTTCATTCCAGCGGTAATAAGGAAGCAAGGAAGGGCCTTGCGTAGAGTGACTTGTTGAATCTTTGATCTAATAAGATCAATTTGGAAGCTTTTTTGGAAGTTGAATTAGAGAAAGATCATATGATTGTAGGATCATAGACTCATAGCTAGAAGAAACCTTGGAGATGATTGAGTCCAAATTTCTTATTTTTAAATCAATGGAAACAGAGACACAGTGAGGTAAAGTGACCCCAGATTACACACCTAGTAAGAGTCTAATGTTTAATCCAATTGCATCTGTCTCAGCACTACACTACATAATTAAGGTAAGGTGAACAATTAAGAAACTAGTGTGATGGTCCAAGCAAGAGAAATTAAAGGCCATTATTGGCATGATGGTCATTTGAGTGTTAAGAGTAAGTCTCATTATATTAAAAAATGTAAAGGAATTAGAATTCTGAAAGCCTGGTAACCAATTTGATATGAGAGTGGGGTGAATGAAGAGTTGTGGATATATCCTAGGTTGTAAATGTTTATAACTGATAGAATGGCAGACATTGAAAGAAAAAGAGAGAGTTAAAAAGAGGGATGGAATTGGGAGGGGGGATAACCATTATCATGTTGTAAATAATGAGCTTGAGATGACTATGGGATAATTAGCTGGAGGTTTAAAGGTGTTAATTACAGATTGGAGTTTGAGCTCTGAAAGATGAGATATGCAGATTTGGGGGCCATGTTCCATTTCCTTCTCCAGCTTGTTTTACAGATGAGGAAACTAAGGCAAATTAGGTTAAATGACCTGTATAAGGTCATAAAACTCAGTAGCATCTGAGGTAAGATTTGAACTCAGGAAGAGAGTGAGGATATTGTAAAGGATAACTTTTTCAGTCAGCTTTCTGTTTGGGCCAAAGTTGCAGAGAAAGTGATGATCTACATTTATAGATTCCCTAAAGCAGGGAAGGCTTAATCCCTTTCCTTTACCTTCTGTAGCTGGGCAGGCTCATTTTTTATCTTTCAGCTAAAAGAAACTTTTTTTTTTCTTTTAGACAGACTCACATGTGGATGGAAAAGAATAAAAAAAAATATTGGAAAGCTCATTGAATACTCTAATCAGATATGCACATGCAACAATGAACTCCTTTTGATTTTTCCTTTCAGTATGAATATTTCAATGCAGTCCTGATTAATGAACAAGATGAGGAAGGAAAATATTTGGAGCTGGGGAAGGAGTTCATCTTGGTTCCAAATGACCATTTTAACAACTTGCCTGTCAACATTAGTCTGAGTGATGTTCAAGTTCCAACCAACATGTACAACAAGGGTAAGTTTGGATTGTAGCCATTTCATATTTGGACTGAGGCACTTGAGCTGGGAGGACTCAGGTCACTTATGCATGAGACTTAGGGGCTGATATCAGGAGAGACCTGTGTTGACAAATCAGATATAGATCTAGGCAAGATCTATGGACAGACCTAGAGTGAATATTTCTTCTTGTTAAGGATTTCTGCCCCATTCCTTTGCCTTTTAAAACTATATTTTATTCTCTCTCTCTCTTTCTCTCTCTCTCTCTGGCCATGTATATATATATATATATATATATATATTATGTATGTATGTATATATATATGTAATCTAGAAATCTTTCATATATCCATCTATATATCTACTTGTCTATTTTTAAATGAAATGTCTTGAGGAGATTATTGTATAACACACATTGTTGGACAGACAGGGGAGCAAAAAGACTTGTATTTAGTTTCTGCTTCTAATGTTTGTCAGCCATAACTCTCTCCAATATGTTTATTAAGCTATAGAACTTTTTGCCACACATATGATATACCAATATCTTGATTTATTGACCTAAATGTCTGGGAAAATAGAAATGTGACATGTTCAATACTGTTTTTCCTTTGATGTCCATAACATAATAACATGGAGCAAAGTGCTAGAAAGAAGCATGATGTAAGAAATAAATTCTCTGAGGGCAGGGATTATTATCATTTTGCTTTTATATCACTAGTCCTATCATTCAGATTACATATGTTAAGTCCCTCTTCTGTGCTAGACACTAAGGATACAATTCTTTCTTGAAGACTTTATTTAGACTGTGAAGTCCTTGAGAGCAGGGATCATTTTTGCCTCTTTTTGTATTCCTAATATATAGCAAAGTATATATAGTAGGAATTTAATAGATTTTTATTGTCTGTACCATTTGTGCTTTTGAATGGGGACAGAATAACTACATATATAAACATGTACACAATAATATGAAGTAATGACTGCAAAATTGATGGGGAGGAAGAATGCTAGGACTGAATTTTGAAAAAAAAATAGGGATTCTCTAAACCAGGAGTGAGTATTGAGTTCAATGCTTTCATGGGTATTGGCAGTGCAAATGCTTGGAAATAGGATAAGGAAGTTAAGGAATAAGGATTTCAATGTGGAAGAGAGAGTAATATTCACTGAGGCTGGAAAGAGAGGTTGGGACCAAACTGTTAAAGGCTATAAAAGTAAAACAGAGATGTCTGTATTTCATTTTAGAGTGAATAGAAACTCAATGTCATTTATTGAATACAGAAGTGAAGCAGTCATGTAAGTAATTAAAATCATTTCTGTAACTGTGGAGGAAAAATGAGGCAGGGAGATCAAGTAAGAGAGGCCAGTGCAATGATTTGGTTGAGGACTTATGAAGACCATTCTAACCTAATGAGTATCAAGAAAGGGGTGGACATGAGAGATGCTGGAGAAGTAGAATCAACAAGATTTGAAATTGTTTGAAAAGAAAGTGAGAAGAATTGAATGGACTTGTAGGAGAAGAACAAGGGAAGAAGAATAGCATGAAAATCCAGGAAGCAGAGAGTATACAGCAACAAGTGGTCATCATTGTCAGAAACTCAAAGAGGGCTCAAGGAAGAAGACTATGAAAAGGCCATCCAGTAAGTGATCACTGGTAACTGAGGAGAGAGCAGTTTCACTTGAGTGATGAGGTCTGAAGTCAGATTGCAGAGGATTGAGGAGTGAGCCAGTGAGAGGAGAGGAAATGGAAACAGTGAATGTTATCAGATTTTTCTGTGTGTTTGTCTGAGAAAAGGAGAAAAGATAATGGCATCTATTCAGAGGACTTGACAGTGTCTAATGAAGGTTTCATATCAGGTGAAAATGTACCTTAGTAGATAATAAAGAAGCAATAAATAGAGAGGAAATGATTGGAGATTAGAGAAGGGTGAGGGATTTGCCCAATTGCCCATGCAGAAGGGTTGGTTTAGGCAAGGAGGGCTGCCTCATTACAAGAGCCTGAAAGGAGAGAGAATAGTGGAAAATGTCAAAGTGTTTTGTGATGAAAAAGGGGAGGCAGGATCTCCAAGCAGATGGCCTCAATTTTTTCAGTAAAGGGAGAATCAAGATCCTTATTTGAGAGAGGAAGGGAGGAAAAGGTGTTAAAAGTTTAATGAGAGAAGAGGTTTTCAATAGATTCTTTGGGGAATGAGATGGGGAATTAATTGGAAAGGAATAAAAGGTCTGCTTGCTATTACAAGAGGCTAGGTGCTGTTACACAGCATGAATTTCTAATATATTTCATCAAAATAGTTGTGTAACACTCTCTAGCTACATTCAACAATGTGTTAATTGGGTTGATGGTTGTGATGGCTAAAGTAATCTAAGGCCCAAGTTGGACAAGGCATGAGAAGAGATATGACAGTGGCTGAGAGATTTCAGAGGATATAAGACTGATGAATTAAATTGTCAATTTATTGTATATTGGATAGGGAGGAAAGTGAAATCAGAGCAATGATAATGACTCAAGAAATTCATGAGAGGAGGAAGTTTCAGATATTAGAATGAGGAAGAACAATTTGTTTGTAAGGACTGAGGTATAGTGAAAGAGACACAATAGTAGGAAAGGTTTTGGTTAAGAAACTAGAACACTTCTGGGTATAATGAGATCCAGAGCATGACCATCCCTATGCATGATTGAGTGAAGTAATTGGTCATAGCATTCAAGGAAATTGAGGAATTGCAGTTTTAGGAAGCTTGATGGGCTATGAACATGGTTGTTGAAATCACCCAATATAAGGGCAAGATGCTGATTGGTGACTGAGTAAAAAAAAAGGATAGAGAGAATAAGAGATGGTGGGACTCTTTTTTACCATGAACAAAGTGGAAGGTAGCAGGTGATCAGGGTAAGAACTGACACTCTGAAAGGATCTTTGCTTCCAGACTTCCATTTTCCTCTCTGACATCTCTAGAATGAATGGTTGGGGAGAAGAGGAGGTATTTTGCAGCTAGTCTCCAAGGTGACAGAGGGCACTGGGGAGGAACTGATTCACTGACTTCTCCATGTGGAAAGGTTGTGTTAGGGTATTGGAGTTTTAGTATAGACAGTGCCTTATATATAAGTATTAAATAAATACATATGATTTTTAATTAGATTTAAAGAGCATGAAGTTCTATGTCACCAAAACTGCATCGGATACCTTCCACCCATATGCTCGTGGGCAAGTGACCTTACCATTTCTGGACCTCAGTTTCTGGATTTATAAATGGGGATGTCCCTAAGGGAGAATAAAAGAAGGAAAAGGATCCACATGTGTAAAAATGTTTGTAGCAGCCCTTTGTGTAGTGGCAAAGAATTGGACACTGAGTGGATGCCCTGCACTTTGAGGATGACTGAATAAGTTATGGTATATGACTATTATGGGATATTATTGTTATTTTGTATAAGAAATGATGAGGAGGCTGATTTCAGAAAAGCCAGGGAAGATTTATATGAACTGATGCTGAGTGATATAAGTTAAACCAGAAGAACTTTCTACACAGTTAACAAAATTAGGTGATGATCAATTGTGATAGACTTTGCCCTTCTCGATAATGCAGTGATTCAATGTAATTCTAATATACTTGGCATGAAATATGACATCCACATCCAGAGAGCCAACTATGGGAGAGTGAATGCAGACTGAAGCATACTATTTTCACCTTTGTTTTATTTTTTGTTTTTTTCCCCTTTAGGTCTGATTTTTCTTGCAAATTCATCAACACAATGAATATAGAACTATGTTTAAAAGGATTGCACATATTTAACCTATTTCAGATTGTTTGCTGTCTTGGGGGGTGAGGTAAAATAAAGAGAGAGGGAAATTTGGAACACAAATTCTTACAAATATGAATGTTGAAAACTATATTTACATGTATTTAAAAAGCAAAGTATTATTGAGAAAAAACAAATGGAAATGTAAAATCACTCTATAAAATTGTTGGTAGAAAAACAGTGTATAGATGAGTTATGTGGAAATACTATTACTACTGTCTGGAATAAGCCAACCACATAGTGGGGACAAATTGAAAGAATTTGAAAAGGATTCCTTGCCAGAATAGCACAGAATTCACTGTTTGTGAAAGAACCTCCAATGTCCAGATTTCCTCTCTAGAATAGTAAGAATGATGATACATAGGAATTTGGTCTCTGCAATGACCCTTCTTTTTTTTTAAAATTTTATTTTATTTGCAAAACATATGTATGGGTAATTCTTCAACATTAACCCTTACAAAGCTTTCTGTTACAGATTCCCCCCCCAACTCCCCACCGCTCCCCTAGATGGCAGGATATCACTACGTGTTAATTATGTTAAAATACTTGACAAATCGAATATAGGTATACATATTTCCAAACTTATCATTTTTGTGCAAGAAAAATCATATCTACACAAAAGACATGTCAGATAAAGGAAACACAATGTAAGCAAACATCAATCAAGGGGTATGAGAATGTTATGTTGTGGTCCACATTTCACATCCCTCTCTCTGTGTGTATATGGCTTTCTTCAGTGAACAATTGGAAGTGGTTTGAAACATTTCATTGTTGAAGAGAGCCATGTCCGTCAGAATTGATTGTCATATAGTATTCTTGTTGCCGTGTATAATGATCTCCTGGTTCTGCTCATTTCACTCAGCATCAGGTCATGCAAGTCTCTCCAGGCCTCTCTGAAATTGTCCTGCTGGAATGACCCTTCTTTTTAATCTTCATTTTACAAATAAAGAAACTAAGGCTTAGGGAGAGTAGCAGTCCATCTAAGATAAATAGTTCTAAATTTTTGTATCTTGTATATAGTGAATTGTATATTCACTAATGTGAAATTTGGAAAAGTCCTAAAAGTCTTCTAATCAAACTCTTATGGTGACAAGAATCCTTTCTATATCAAAAGCCAGCTCCAATAAATAGCTGTCTTGTCTTCCCTTGAAAATCTATGCTGAGAGGCAATCCCACAATCTCTTGGGCCCACACATTCTACTTTGGGACAGTTCTTTGCATATGATTGTTTCTCTGGTTTTTCCCCATTGTTCCTACCTATACCTTCTGGGGCCAAGGAACACAAAAATAATGTGTCTTCCACTTCAAACCAGCATAGTAGTCAGCACCACACAGGACTTGTGTTGGCAAATGCATCTATTGGAGGAAAAAGAAAGTACTATACAAGGAGAAATAGAGAGAATCAGGAGAACTTGTCTTCTGCTCCCAGATCTTCATGGGAAAGTTTCCTTTCTTCTCTGGGTCTCAGTCCTCAAGTGTCTGAGCCATGATGTGAATTCAAGTATTCCTGCTTCCCAGAAGGACTTCTGTCCTCAATGTCTGCTTCCCTGTAGAGCATCAGGCCTGAGCCAGGTATCCTATGACAAAGCAGACCCTTTTGTTCTGAGTGGACATAATCAGAGGAAGGTAGTTTCAGATGCCTGGTATCACATCATGAGGTTGTGTCCCTACAACTAGTGGCAATTATCTAACTTTTAGAAACATCTTGTAAATTAGATGAGGCAGAGATGTTGCCATGAAATTGGCAGCTGCTCATGTCTACAGTTCAGGGAATATAGATTCACAAAGGAAGAGTCAAAATTAACAAGACTCTATGGAGCATATTTTAAGATATAAAATAATTAAGAAAGGCTTTTTAAAAACCATAGTTGCTTACAAGTTGCCTGAGCAATTAAAGATTTTAGTGAGTTTTAATTGGACTGCATTTTGAATGTTCCAAATCTTTCTGTAGCTTTTCTTAAAGATCTTTATAGTTTTTATGCTTTCTCCATAGTTGATCTCCCATATCTTAGAAAGGATGGCTACTGTGATTTCAAAGCAAAATCAACATGGCCAGTGCAGCACGGGATCAGATTCAATTTCACCTTACCTAGAAATTAACATTTGATTTCAAAAAATCTCCAAATACTATCAAATTTCTTATTAAATGTCCCTTTGGGATCTTCCTATCTCCCACACACAGAGCAGCTGTGTGTCCACTAAGGCCTTTTTGAACAATCCACACAGGTCAACTGGGCTGTCCAATAGAGTTTGGACAGGAAATGAATGATTGCTTAGAGATTGGGGATAGGGAACTTCATGAAAATGCCTGTTTCCATTTTTGCTTAGTTCAAACTATACCCTGAACAAGTTCCTTTTTGTAGCTGCAGAAAAAATATTTTATTTTTCAAATTCTCTTCAGCTTAGAACTGTCTTGCTGATTCCTTAAATATATGTATGGAGCTTGAACATTGGCTTTGATGAATCCATGTTGGTTCATTTGCCTCCAACAAAATAAAACAAAAAACTTGCCTGTTTCTTGGCAGTTTAAACTCCTGTGTGTCAAATTGGATTGGCTGTTGTCTGCTTGAACTCTGGCTGTGGTCTTGTGCTAGACATCAGTGGCAGTTGATGTTGAAATCTGAAAGCCACTATGTATTCTGGGTTACCCAAGGTGACTTCTGTGTTCAGTCTATTACTATACAAAGTAGGGATGTCTTGAATTTTGGCAAAAATATCTTTTCTTTCTACTCTTTCTTTTGGTACATTAAGTAATGAAATAGAAGAACAGATTTAAACCAGTGGTCACATGAAGAGCATTTGATTTCATACAGTGAATAGTTACTGAACACTTACTATGTCCCAGATATTCTACTAGGTATTGGAAATGCACATACAAAAACCAAAAGTTCCTACCCTCAAGGAGTTAAAATTTTATGGAAAGGACGTATGTAGATAAATAAATACAAATAATTTACAAAATAAATCCTAAGTGATTTTGATGGGATTGAGCACTGCTAACTAGAGTAGTAAGGAAAGACCTTATGTGGGATCCTTGTGGTATCTGATAGCTTTTAAGAGAACTGGTGATTCATTGAAGCACAAGTAAAGGGATAAAAAGTATTCTATGCATGGTGGCCAGCCTACAGATGGATATAGAGAGAATGCATTGTAAGTGAGATTAATTGCCTTTCTGCTCAGAGATGGCCATCCCAGCACTAGTCCAGCTGCTAGATCTCTACTTGTGGTTCTTAGGATGCTGTTTTTGAGTTTTGTTAGCTATGTGAATTATTATTATTTTGGCTCATGGACCCTCTGGGTTAAGGATGAGCTCCTCCCAAGGGACCCTTTTTTGAGAATGAAGCTTTTGACCATCCCTGAGAGGAGGCTATAACATTATTGAATTATATATAGATGGGCGTTAACAAAACAAGTCACTTGAGCCTAATATTGCAAAAGGCAATTATGTAAAAAGGTTAGGACCATTTCCCTTGTTGACTCCAGCTAAAAATCCTCCTTTCCCAAATGGACTTGGCTCTTAGAAAGCCCAGCCATGTCGAAAACCAGGCTAAACTAAGAATCAGGCCAGTCTTGAGGAAATAAGTTGGGAATGAAACTGAGGGAGGATATCAGGGACATGAAAAGGTAAAAAATGTGACGGGGGAAAAGAAGCAAAAAGCAGAAAAGTTAGAAAGGAGCATGTCAGTTATGATGGGAACAGAGTGCATATAATTGATTATTAGGCAGCCCACCCCAATTCTGCTCATGTTGCCTTCATAATTATAAGTGATGGTGATATAGCAGATTGAAGTTTGCAAAGCACTTTACATATCCTATCTTTTCAGATTTTTACAATAACCTGTGTTGATTTACGTGATTTATTTCAATTTTTACTCATAAAAAAGCAGAGGCTCATAAATATTAAATGGCTTGCTACTAAATATCTGAAGTGTGATTTGAATACAGAAATGTTTGTTTCAAATCTAGCGACCTTTCTCTATATCCACAAGAAGTTTTTTTTCCTTTTTTTTTAAAGCCAGGCGAAATTATGGTATCCTAGTTATCTGGTCTCAACTGAAGTCACAGTGACTGAGGCAAATAGCTTTATTTTTACTCTAGGAACAACTCTTGTTCTAACAGTAAATAAGAGGCAGCCTGCCATGGCAGTGTCACTAACGTGGGCCTACATCCCATCTCTGTAATGAATTATGTCACCTTGGGCATCTCACCTCACCCCTCAGATTCTCACTCTAAGACATGTCCACTAAGTTGGAAGTTGACTGTGACCTGACTTAGCACTTGACTCTGAAAATCACAGACCATAATTGTTTAAGGACAAAAAATCCATTTCTCTGAGTTTTTCCCCTGAGGGATTCTTAGTATAAATAGTTAGAAATTTCTGCAGATTTATATTACAAGTAATATCAACTGTATTGAAATCATGGGTGATTTAATGGCTGGGGTTGGAGGAGTGTAGTTAGTACAATTAAAAAAAATATTGGGATAGAATGCAGAAGACCTGTTTGGATTTGAACCTCAAATTCAGCCTATTTGGGGCAAGTTCCTCTTTGAAAGTCAAGTGAAAAATAAAGAGATTGAAGTTCTCTCCAGCTCTGAGGACCTTTGTTTCCAAGAAGAATTACCCAAAGCCCAGCTTTTCTGGGAGGATGAATTCCATATATCTGGGTTAGCTCTATGACTTGGGGTTGGCTACATCATAGCTACTGAACACTTGCATATGTCAATATAGACTCAGGAAAAAAAAATCCATCTTTTTAGGAGCAATAGTTCTTCCATGTCAAGGTCAGTGATTTAGATGAAACTGGATCCAAGAATTATCAGAGCTCATAGTGGAAAAGTCATCCCTCAAAGTAGTCAAAGGGAGCATAATGGTCCTGTTCAAACTTTGTAGAATTTACGATCCTTGAGTCTTGTGTTTATATCTTGTATTTATATATCAGGGCTTGGTGCCTATTAAGTGAGAATTTAATATTATCAAGTTGTTTACATTTGTCTCCCTTGTTAGAATGTATACTTCTTGAGAGTAAAAATCATGTTTTTGCCTTTTTGCGTGTCCCCACAGTCAATGCTTAATAAATTTTTGGCACATAGTAAATGCTTAATAAATGTTTGCTGACTGATTGACTAACATTGTGACATTATGTAGGAAAGGACAAGCCTCCTAAAGGAAAGCAAGTGGGATCTGTAGGCTTGTTTTCCCCTATAGAATAAAGTTAGACATGGTACCCATTGCAGATCTTTGATTCTGGAAGGCCACAGGGTAGAGGAATTCACCTTTATTGTCCCACACATAATCATAAAATCAAGAAAATCTAGACTTTTAAAGGGTTAGCCCTATTGTCATTTTTGTCATTGCCCCCCCCCCCCAAGTTCCTGGCACATATAAGTACTTCACAAATGCTCATTTCTCTGAATTGAATACATATATCTCCAGTTTGCCTTATAGCCACTTGTGTCTAATCCCAAAAGAGCGGAGATGGCCACCACTCTTGATGCCATGAGAAGAAGTCAGGCAGCTGGCCATTCCAACATATTTTGAGCCGCCACTCCCTTCCCATGGTCACGAATCCCCTTTTGTTGTTCTGTTCCAGGCTGTGAAATATCTTCAAAGGCATCTCTTAAAAGATCACTTGCTCACAAAACTTTCTCCAATACTCTTGATGTCTGAGAAATAAAAATAAAATATTCTCCTGAGGAAAGAGCTCAGCTAGTATTTTTCCAGTGACTCCTGAAGGACACAAGCTTCTTGTGGTTGGATGCTTTTATTTCAGCTGCCAGACACTCCCTCCAGATCTATTTTTCCTGCATCCTTCCTTGTTTATTTCATGCAGTTTCTTCACATTCAGTAGCCAGTAGTTTTGTCTCTATAGTGGAAGAGGAAACTCCATTTTAATCATATCAGCATTTATTAAGTGCCTACTATTTGCTAGACTTGGGAAACAAAGACAAAATGGAAAACATCATTTTTTACTTTTAGAGAGCTTACATTTCAGTAAAGAGGTGGGAGAAATACAGTGTGCACACAGGTGAGCTTTTAGAAGCAAATTCGAGGAAGAAGAAGAGGCAATTACAAGTGAGAGCTCTCATGGCCTCGAAAAGGACATTTATATAAGGATACATTTTTTTTAAATCTTCACAGTTCTGACTTGGGAGAGGGATGGAATAACCACACAGTCCAGTTTTGGAAGGAGAATTGGATTTGTGATGATTCACACTTACAACAAAATCATTTATACCTACAATACTTTAAAATGCTCATTTCTATGGATAAAGTGTTTGTGTAATATATCACTCTTAACACATTAAAAAAGCCAATCTAGATTATTGGTCCATGTGCCTCCTTCCTTATCTCTATAAAATCTTTATGAAAATGATCTACACACATATCAACAGTATCCTTGATGAAAATATGAGGATGTTTCTGAGTTACCAGAGAACAGACAGGATTTTGCAAATCACTTTTTGCAGCAGCATGCATTTTTTGCTCAGCATGAGATTAGTAATTATAAGAGCTGACAATTACCTAGGGATTTAGATCCAGTCATAGAGATAGCTTTGTTTAGAGATCCTCTCCTTATTGCTAGCAAGTGAATTAGCCCAGAGTGCTACCAGATTCTGGGTTTGATACTCTCATATTTCAATAGTACTAATGACATATTTATTGAAAATAATCAAGAGCAGTAGATAGAGTACCAGCCCTGAAGTCAGGAGGACCTGAGTTCAAATCTGGTCTCAGACACTTAACATTCCCTAGTTGTGTGATCCTGGGTAAGTCACTTAACCTCAATTGCCTCAGCAAAAAGCAAAAAAAAATTAATGATCAGCAAGTACATGATGAAAAATCAGGTTGAATAATTAATAGGTAGCTCTTACCTCTCTCTGTCATCAGCAGATCCTTATGTAGGTTCCTGATATTGGTAGCCTACAGAAATAATGAAGGTCCTACTAGGTCAGAGAAGCAACAAGCCCCCTCTTAATGACTCTGATTCATAGGATACTAATGTCAGCCTTTGAAGAATTAAGATTGCAGGTGCTTTAAAGGGCCCTGAATAGACACATATGAAGTGTATAAGCACCCCAAAACAGGTCACTGATGGCTCCTTGTGCACCAGAAAGGGCAATAAAAGATGGCACACAGAGAAGGGAAGAGTGCTTTTGAAAGTGAATTGGCCAGGGGCAGCTAGGTGGCACAGTGGATAGAGTACCAGCCTTGAATTCTGGAGGACCTTAGTGCAAATTTGGTCTCAGACACTTAACACTTCCTAGCTATGTGATCCTGGGCAAGTCACTTAAGCCTAATTGCCTCAGCAAAAAGCAAAAAGAAAAAAAAAGTGAATTGGCCAGCCAGAAAAGAAAGATGAGAAACAGATAAGCAGTGAGAAAGCTTCTCTGGTATCTACTCAGATGAAGAGATATCAGAATGACAAAATGGAGAGGGAACTGGACCAAAAGCCAGAGTGACTTGGATTCAAGTCCTGCTTCTGTTTCACACTGATTGCATGACCTTAAGTAGGTCATTTAACTTCTCAGTGCTCTAAACACTTCTCCAAGACCAAAAGTTGCAGTCTACATTGATAGTAAGTATCCTTATCTAGTTTTCTTCTTTCAAGGAAATCATAGCTCTTATCCCTATCCTCATAACCATGGGTTAGAATTCATTTCCTGATTCCCTGTTCTGTTTCCTACATGTGTGTGCCCAATCATTCCATTCCCAAGTGGATTTTTTCTTCCTTACCCTTCTGTCGAAGCACAAGAGAATATTCTTAATCTAGAGCATATGCCAGTCCTCCCTGGGCACATGGAAGTGGCTGTCATAATTCTGTGATTCAGTTTAAATTCAAAAGACATCTAGTCTATTTTCCTTTGCTTTATTTTCCACCCAGGCTCCTATGTGAAAACATTCAAAATTGATTTCCAGGGGAGTTAATGAGGGGGCTGTCTTCACTGTTTTTAATCAAGGGGCTGTTTTGTCATTGACATACATGGTTACGAGAAGCATCTGTAATTTTGTCGCTGTAGATAACTCATGGGATCATAGGTTCCTCCACCTGAGTGGGTCACAGCCTATCTGCGTTTGAGACCCAGGGAGGCAATTTAGACACACATAGAGGCTAAATGTGTTGTCCAGAGTCACCTAGCAATATCATTGTTACATGAGTTACTGGAGTACTGAGCGTTCTGATTCCAACACCAGCTCTATCAAATATCAAAACAGAAATATCTTGGTGAACAACAGAGCCCTGTACGTACTGTGAAAGAATTTTCAGTTTCACAAGATTTTGGATCATAAAACACATCAAAAATTATATGGGACGTGGTTTTCTTTGGCTTCAAGGTAAAAAAAGAAACTGGAGAATATTGAAAGACAGCTAGAATAAGGAAGGACTTTGAATGACTATCATGTGAAGATCTCTTGAAGGAACTGTTTATTTGTGATGTTTGTGAGGTATGTTTCATGTGAGGAAGAGAAGATTCAAGAAAGGACCCCAAAGTGATTTTCAAGGATCTTAAGATGTGATATAAAAAAGGATTTTGTTGTTGATTAGTCATTTCAATCATGTCCAATTTTTAACGACCCTACTTGGGTCATTAAGAAAACCTATTTGGAGTTTTCTTGGCAAAGATACTGGAGTGGTTTGCCATTTCCTATCCACTTCCATTTTACAAATGAGAAAATTGAGGCACCAGCCTTAAGAACACACATGGAGTAAGTCTTTGAGGCCAGATTTTGAACTCAAATCTTTCTAATAGCAAAGCCAACACGCTATCCACTAGCCACCCAGCTTCCTAGAAGAGGGATTAGCTTTGTTCTAATTAGCCCCAGGAGGGGAAACCAAGAACAACAGATGGAAGTATCATAAAGACCAATTTAAATTTAATATCAGGAAAATAAGACAAAATAAAGCAAAGCTTCTTAATAAAAAGAAAACTGTCACAAAGGGAAATTGATAATATTTAGGGCTGCTGGGTTCCCTTTTTTCTAGGAAAAACCTGAAAGTCACTTAATGTTTACTATCAGATTCCTGCTGAGGGCCCTTCCATCTCTCAAATTCAGTGAATTTTTCAGAACCATCTATCAAATTGTTAAGTATTTTTTATTCAAATGCAGAGACTTCTCTTTAATGGATTGTTGGGTTGGCCAGTTTTCTTTGACTTTGGCTTGTGTTATATTAATTTATTTCTAATTTTCTCTTCCTTTGTTTATATTTGGGCAGCCCGGAAGAATGAAATTCAGATATGATTTCAAACATGCAGGAGGGTGAGCAAGACATTTCACCTCTCTGCCTTAGTTTCCTCAAGTGTAAAGTAGAGATCATAATACTTGTCTTATAGGATTGTTGTAAGGACCAAGTGAGATAATATTCACAAAATGCTTGGCACATTTCCTGGAATATTGTAGATAATTAACAAATGCTTGGTCCCTGACCATCTCTTTGTAACCATAAACCCATTAAGCTCATTGAGGAAAGAAGTTATCTTTCCATTCTTTTATTTCTTCATATTGCCTAGCAAATAATTAGCAACAATTTATTAAGCATGTAGTCTGTGCTTTGTTGCCTGGGGTATCTGATCCTGTTGTGGGCCAAGTCAATTTGTAGGCTAGTCAGAATCATCATCATCATCATCATCACCACCTGCCATTGTGCTAGGCATTGGGGATAAAAATACAAGCAAAACAAGACAGTCCCTGCCCTATAAAAGCTTATATTCTAATGGAAGAGGACAACAAATAAGAGAGCAGAAAAGTGGGAACAATCCCTTCATGCAGTAACCTGGGGAAGAGATGGTCAAGAAAATGGCTAGGGAAATGGGGTAAAACTCTCCTTTTGAGTCTAGAAAACTAAGTTTCCTCTCTGTGTGTGTGGTGTTGCTGGTCCTAATTAAAAGCAAATCTGACACAACAGAAATATAAGAAACTTCCCTTCAGTGATGTAGATTGCAGCCCATCATCCATGTCTATCCCATGTGATTCTCACCCATGTCTTTCTGAGTATATCTCACAGAAGATCCCTCCCCAAATCCTGAGCCTTTCTGCCAGTTCCTATGGCATTGTATTGATAGTGGGAGGGCACTTGAGAAGTTTGTATATGCCTTGCATTTACTTTTCTATGCATTTGTTTTCTATGTGAATATAGAAGTAAGCTCCTTGAGGGCAGGGACTATCTCATTGTTATCTTTGTTGATTCTGTACCTAACATGACATTTGGTTCATTGAAGTTGCTCAATAAATGTACTTTAAATTGGCATGTTGAATCAAATGGGCTGTTCTCTTTTTGGTGACTTCCTCATCAAATCCCAGAAGATAACCTCTGGACTCTTGGGGGAATGGTTAGACCATTCTTGGAAGGTTCCTAGTCCTTAAAAGTGGAAAATGGTTCCAGAGAAAAGGAGGCATCTGACCACCTCTCCTGAATTTGTATAGTCTGTCTATTTTTAACATATAGACTTTTGAAGCCCTGAGACTTAAGTGCAAAGCCCCTGATGCTAGACACAGGGCCATGAGGGTGTGTAAAAGGAAAACCCACATGGTAGATGCAGAGATGGACAAGTCTCAACTGTGCTTTGGATTTGTCAAACTGATTTCTCAACTGTTGGGTTTGATAAAACCCCAAATTCATTTTTGCCAAGCACTTTTCCCCCTTAATTATGTGTGTGTATTTTCAGGGAAATTTAAGCCATATGTTTCTGATTCGTTTACACTGAAATCATTAAGATGTTGTTTCCTCAGGGCTATTTGAAGTTCCAGAAGCCTTGCGAACCTTTTAAAGAGCCACTTAAAGATTCCCTTCTTCCCCACCCCTTTTGAAACCAGGATACCCTGTTTGCCAATAGTAAATAAACCTGGCTGGCTGCTCAAGAGGTCAGGTTTACTTCAAGATTCTGAGCTTAGCAAATTGAAGAAAGGTGCTCATCTTAACTCAGTGTTTACAAG
Organism: Myrmecobius fasciatus; assembly: GCA_023553655.1. Lineage (NCBI taxonomy): Eukaryota > Metazoa > Chordata > Mammalia > Dasyuromorphia > Myrmecobiidae > Myrmecobius > Myrmecobius fasciatus. Next base: position 135,501 of record JAJPUD010001593.1, read on the forward strand.
ATCATGGGAGAAGAGATTGAGAGTTGGAAGAGCTCTCAGAAGCCATCTGCCTGAATCCCCCATATTGCACAGGAGAAAATTGAGGCTCAGTGAGGTGATGGGACTTGTGCAAAATCTTTAAGATAGCATCAAAGGTGGTATCTGAACCCTGGTGATTTTATTTCAGCCATTGTTCTTTTTTATCAGTCAGCTGTTTTTCTGTCTTTTTCACTCAATGTGAAGGGACTGGATGGAATTCAGAGATGGAATAGAGTCATCAGCATGGTCTACACAAGCCATTTCTAGTACAGATCTTTTGCTACTGGACAAAGTGCTATGAAGAGCCCCCAATTTCTGCTCAGCTGGTTGGTGCTTAGCTTCGCTACTGGGTTGGAAAACTGGATAATCTAAGAAAGCTACTTAGAGGATCCCAAAATTGGAAGGGATGCTAGAGACCTCTTCGATTCTGACTAAAAACCCTCACACTGACACACAAGTTGTCATCCAGTTTGCTTACAAGAGGCTTGTGGAGGGAACCAACTCCCACATGAAGTAATTCATCCCACCTCAAGCCAGCTCTCCTTCTTATTCCAATGTTCCTGATATTGAATCTAAACTTGCTTCTTTGCTTCAATTCATTGCTCTTATTTCTAGTCTCTGGTAATTTCCATGGGAGAAAAACTAACAAAAACATCTGTATGCTTGGGAATTTCATAAGGAAAATGACTTTGCCAATTTTAATCCTAATACACTAAAATCCCAAATGATTAGAGGACCTTTCTAATCCTTCTTTTATTAGTGATTTCCCTTTTACAAATAGATTTTATTTATTTCTTCTTTAAAATATTTTTGACTTTTTTTTACTTCTTTTTTTTTACCTCTTTTCTTTACTTTTTCTTTACACAGTCATTTCTCAAAACCTGACACCTTATTTATACTTTTTATTTCTCCTAGCAGAATTATCAAAGTTCTGACTTTGAAGGGACTTCAAGGGACACTTAGTCTAACTCACATATTAAAATAAAATCCCCACTTCTACATACTGGAGAAAGAGCTCTCCAGCCTTCTCTTGGAATTCTACAATTCCACAAGGAGTCTTCTATCTCCTAACACAATTCATTTTACTTTGTGCTTATTGTTGAATTGATTAAAAAAAATTGTTTGTTCTTTGCGATTGACACCCTATGTTCCTATATATTCTGGCTAGGCAAAAAGTGAAAAAAACTATCCCTCTTATGTATGAATTTTTCTTACTTACAGATCACTTCCAATTTCCCAATCTTCTGAATTTTCTCTTCTTTTGGTTATTTTTTCCAATTATTTAAACCAGTAGCTCAAATGATCATATATGTTATATCATTTCAGAAGAACCTCAGCTTCTTGAGGGAAGAGACTATTTTGACATTGTGTAAGCATACAAGAACCCTCCCTGACTTCTTGCCTATATTAGATACTTAATGAATATTTATGGGATGGGATTGAAAAGGATTCTTTTTTTCCCCCAGATGTTACAAGTGATTTAAAAGAATACCTCATTATCTTTACATGAATGAGCAAACATGGTTTCTTTTTGGCTTCTGGTTGGCATTTCTGAAATTGATCAAATCTCAATCATTCTGGGATGGATTATCCATTTTGTAGAACAGGATTTCTTAACCTTTTTCTACTTTCTACACTCTTTTATTTGAGAAAATTTTATGTGACCTGGGATATATATTATATAGGTATGCAAATCAAACATTTACTCATAAAAAATAAAGGAGATTATTTAAAACAATTCTTTGATATACTTATAATTTTATCATTTATTAAAGAGAAAACAAATTTGCATGTTAACATGGATGTGATTGTTTATTTTTATCTAAAAAAATTAAATCTTAGAGAAATAATTCATGCCTTTTATTGTCACCAGATTTTTTATTACCCCCACATTGTTTTGTTAGCCCCATCTGGATTGTGACCCACAGTTTAAGAAACTATAGATCACTCACATCTGTTGATACCACATAGATTTTTTCCCCTGACTGACTACCTATAGGTTATTTCCTTGATTGCTCACATTTGTATTTGACCGCTAGCTATTGGATCTTTACATTGCAGGTGGGGGGGGGGAAGAATACATTATAACTATTGCTTGAAATTAAGCTGGAGAATTAACTATGACTTTTATTATCCTGCCTTTCAGTATCCAAAAGTAATCAAGGACTGGCTGCATTTTTTCTGACTTGATCAATTCTATTTACTTTGATTAGAGATTTATTAATGGAAGAACAGTTTTATAGACTGAATAACTAAATTGATGTGGTGACAAGTTTTTGGGTTTTTTTCTTGCTGGACCATTAAAAAAATTATTCCAGGAGGATTAGCAATTTAAAAGTCATGAGAACAAATAAAAATTACCACTTTAAAAACACTAGATAATTCTAGAAATGTGTTGTTGAGAAATGGTATCTCAGAATGTGAATGTGAGGTCAGAAATTATTTCCACATTGGCCTGTCCAATCAAACAAAATATGTGGTAGAGCCCAAAGAGTTTTTCCCACTGGATCATGCATCTAGTGTCTGTGCCCTGAATGGATGGACTCTATGATCAATCTCATATCTTTTGTCTTGTATTTGTTTGTTCGTCGAGAAATTAGCTCATTTGTTGCGTTACGATTCGAATGGTAGTGATAAACAGCCCATTTTGATTAGTCCCAGTGCTCCTTTTGAAGATTAATGCATTATGTGACATGTTGACAAGATCACCCAGTCGTGAGTTTTATTGAAATATGTGCCCATCAATATGTCAAGAACATGTGATTTAGTCAGGATGGAAACTCCTAGTGCAAGAAAACTTTTTGCCATTTTACATACAATTGTCATGTAATTTATAATACAGACTAGAGAGGATTTGAACCCATGTTCAATTTGAACCCTGACTCCATGGGTCTCACTCTCTTCATCAAGTTTCACTGGTTCTCTGGGGTGAACATAGCCATTATTAACAGGTGACCCAGATTTTGGTCAAAATTTTTTTTTTGTTGTCAATCCATTGGAATTAGAAACTAACTTAATTTTATATAAATGTTTCTAGTCTCTTTGGCTAGTCACAATTGAAATATTAAGTACTTAAAAATATTCAGTGGGATATTCCTCATGATGTCAGTTTCTGAGCTAGATATTAAAGATGATCATTAATGCAAGGTCTCCCCTAGGGAAGTTAACAATATGATAGGTAATATATTACATTTCTGTAAATATGGCTGATGCAAATTAGAATGTGACAGGAGCACTGAAAAGATGTAAAGTAAATGCTCCCTGGGAATCTGAAGGACTGAAGAACATTGTTAGCTGGGGACATTTTGGAAAATTTCAGGGGCAGCTAGGTGGCGCAGTGGATAGAGCACCAGCCCTGAAGTCAGGAGGACCTGAGTTCAAATCTGGTCTCAGACACGTAACAGCTGTGTGACCCTGGGCAAGTCACTTAACCCCAATTGCCTCAGCAATAAAATAAAAAAAAAAAAAAGGAAAATTTCATGGAGAAATGAAGGACTTTCTGAAGGCTTGCTCAAATGAGCAAGCACATCTATGCTTCAGGAAGCTTTTTGGGGGAATTCATTAAAGATTAATTGGGAAGAGAGGAGACTGGACACAGGAAGACCATTTCAGAGGAAATTATAATTATCTAGACAAAAAGCTAGATGGGAGCCTGAACTGGAATGCTGGGAGTAAGAGTAGAAAGGAGAGAACAGATTTGAGAAGTATTTTAGCAGTAGACTCAATAGGACTTGGCGAATGATTGGAGGTTGGGGTGAGAGAGAGGGAAGAATCAATATTTCTTTCAGAGATCACAATGTTCTCATTTCAACCTGGCACAAACACATTAGAAATATGTCTTGCTTTAAGCACGGTCAACATATTTAAACTGAATTTACCAAATAGATTAATCAGTGGATAATTATTCACAATGCATAATTCAATTCAATCCAACAAGTATTTACTAACAATTAGAATGATCCCAAGAAGAAATGGAAAAGCTTGAAAGGGAGGATGATTCCCCCCCCCCACTGGATCTTCTTTAAGCAGAACTTGGATGATCACTTGTGTGGAGTAATGTAGAGGGAATTCTAGGCCAGATATGGCTAAGACCAGCTGTGCTCTGAGGATCCTTTCAGCAGTGAAGTTCAGTGATTCTCTGACTTGTTATATTTGGGCCCCAGAAGACAGAACTAAGAGTAATACTCCGGTGTTACAAAGAGATCTAAGTTCAAATGAGAAGAAAACATTCCTGAACAACTGGAGCTCAGGATAGTGGGCTTCCTTTACTGGAGGCCTTTAAGTTAAAACTCAGAATAAATAAACCATTTGTGATTCGGGTAATCTTTGCTTTCACAAAGCATGGTTGATTGCCTACTGTACAAGTAAGTTTTGGAAGAGATGGCTCATTGCTTTTCGTCAAAACTTTAGAAAGCCAGGGATAATTATGACTTTGCCTCTATTTTCAGGAACTGGACCAATCTGGAGTCAGCTCTTGGCCACCACTCTTGATCTAGAGTGGCAAAACAAAATGCCTCTGGCTTTAGCTATAGCCTCATCTTTGCTATCAACCTTGGACAAATGACTTTTCCTCTCCTGGTCATGGCTTTTCTGTTTTTTTGTAAAACAATAGAATTAAACTTGACATCCTGTTGTTGTAATGTTAAAATCTGGTCAAAGGTTTTTCTTTTCTTTCAAAGAATGGAAAACTACTTAGGGATATTGGAAAAGAAAATTTTATTTAGCTAAAAACTGGACTGGATGGCCTCCCTTTCTGAAACCAAAGTTCTATGTAATTTGAATGAAATCTTGAAACTCACTCTTCACCTTTTTTAACTGTCATTCTGTTTACTGACAAAATGTTTGAAATAGCTTGAACAGTACATTTCCCTATGAAACAAACTACTAATTTACCTAATGAGTTTTGTGGGTCCATTTAGAACCAGGTAGTTTATCTTTGTACCCTCAAAAGCTTTCTAGAAGTAGCATAGTATAATGGATATACAGTGAAGTTGAAATTAGGAAGACCTGGACTTGAATCTTATCTGAAGGCCCAAGTGATATGTGAGCAAGAGAATGAAGCACTTCATTATTCAGAGCATCAGTTTCCTTGAGTTTAAAAATGAGCATAATAATATTTGTAAAACCTATCTTATTGAGTGAGCATGAGATTTAAATGAGATTACCTACATAGATATTTTGAAAATTTAAGATTATTGTAAAATACCATCCTTATTTTTTTTATATTATAGGAAAATTCTAATATTGCTAAATAGGAATTTTTAGGAATTATTCCTAAAATTCCTAAATAGGAAATTAAGTATAACTGGCATATGTTCATTGCCTTATAGATATTCTTTCTTTGGATACTCAGAATAACCCTATATGTCATTAATGCTACTACTTTTATCTTCAGAATACATGTTAAGAAAGAAGGTCGGAGAGATGAAGTGATTGAACCACAGCCAGGCAGTTGGAATATATCCCAGGAAATATTTGAATGCATATCTTGCTGATTCCCAGTCCACTGTTCTACTGTTATCTCTCCTTGTGCAATGAAGGGGATAAATTTACCTGTTTCAGTTTATCTGAGGAAGCTGTATATATTTATCTCTCACATGAAGTAAAAGATATATGTGAATCAGAAACCATACTCATGCATGATTCTCTCCTCTGAGATTGGGGAGGCTGGAAGCCACATTTCTAACATATAAGTGTTTTTATGTAGAAATCAAAGAAGATACTCCCTTGGTAGAGAAATTTAATTAAATCCCATATTGTGTCCTTCTGGCCATAGCAGTGATTCAAATATAGAAAAGGAGGGCTATTGAGGAGAGAAATGACTTCATTCCTCTTTCTCCCCCACAAAGTTTAGATTTTATTTCCAGTGTAGGGCAGATTCTTTTTACTCCCCAATTTGATACTTTATCCTTGGGAGACAGTGCCATTACTGTCTACCCACTTTTAACCTTTCCAAGAAGGAAAAAAGAATGAATATTTTGGAAAGAGGACGAGATGAATATTTTTGTGCACCCTCTCCTATATCCAATGCCTCCTGTTACGACAGGGAATAATTTTACTTTCCCCAACCATTATCTGTTATTTTCCCTGCCTCTTCAAACAAACAAACAAAAAAAAAACCCTTTACTTTACAAAGATCCTAAGCTGATGGGAATAGGGTCAAATGTCACCTAGGTGGTGGTGGCAGTCACTATTTCTACATAGCCTGCTTTCACACCGTATCTTATAGTAACTGAATGTCAACTTCATCCATTTGAGCTGCATGTATCTGCTCCCAAAGGCCCTGATAAAACAGTTATTTACAGAGAGCATGTGACAATATTTCTCGGGGTCTATGATAATGATATCTTTTAGTCTGATGGTGAGACATGGTCCACCAAATGCAGGCTTTCACAAATGTTCAAGTTAGTTTTTGAGTTCCACAACTAACTATATCCTTTCCCACGAGCAGCTTGAAGGAGGCTTAGAAGGGCATAGTTTTTTTTTTTTTTTTTTTTTTTGCTTTTTGCTGAGGCAATTGGGTTTAAGTGACTTGCTCAAGGTCACACAGCTAGGGAATGTTAAGTGTCTGAGACCAGTTTTGAACTCAGGTCCTCCTGACTTCAGGGCTGGTGCTCTATCCACTGCGCCACCTAGGTGCCCTGGGCATAGTTCTTATACCATTATTCATATCCAAAAAGGAGAGGTACATTTACTAGGGCTGCCAGGATGTCAGGGCTACATAAGCAGATCAGATTATTCTCATTGGACTCAGAATCCAGGATTCAAATGACATCATTCTTTTTTTTTTCCTGAGGCATTTGAGGTTAAGTGACTTGCCCAAGGTCACACAGCTAGGAAGTGTTAAGTTTCTGAGGCCAGATTTGAACTCAGGTCTCCTGACTTTAGGGCTGGTGCTCTATCCACTGTGCCACCTAGCTGCCCAAATGACATCATTCTTAAAGGGATTCATGACACTAAAATCACCACTTTGACTGATGTCAAAAGCATGGAGATAGCTTTAATCAAAGATAAAAGACATTTTGTACTTGGAAAAAGCAGTTGAATGCTTAGGAGAATCCCTTTTAGGAACTGAATTGGGACAGTTTTTTTTCTGGTAGAAAGTTTTTCTTTAGGAAAAAAAATATCCTGAAGGACTAAGAAGTTTTCATGGCTCATTCTCATTTTTGCCATTTACAAGAGGCCAGTTGGTCTTGATTCTTCCAGGAATTAAGCTGCACCTTGCTTATAAATTGTGTATCTGCTTGCTATCTGGTGACAATGAGAGGAGGGAAGGTTGGCATTGAGGGGCAGTAAAGCATCAAGGAAAGGGCACTGGATGACAGGACAGAAATCTGTATTTGAGGTCTGACGCGAACCATTAATAGTTGAGTGACAATGGGCAAATCCAGTCTTGGATAGCCTCTCAGTCTTAGTTTATTTTTTTTATTTTTTATTTATTTATTTATTTATTTTTGCTTTTTGCTGAGGCAATTGGGGTTAAGTGACTTGCCCAGGGTCACACAGCTAGGAAGTATCTGAGACCAGATTTGAACTCAGGTCCTCCTGACTTCAGGGCTGGTGCTCTAACCACTGCGCCACCTAGCTGCCCCTCTTAGTTTATTTTTAATGAAACTTTTGCTTCTCAATTCACAGGGGATTGTGATTCCCTCTTGATGATCCTATAAACTCCAATGAAATTGGTAGAGGATGTCACACTGATCCCATTTTGCCTTGAAGAAAATAACTTTGCACACTCTATGACCCTCTGTAAAATAATCTATCAAGAATTGGCAATGTGTAAATCTCATTGAACTATTCAGCTATCTCACATGTGAATGAGCTTTCTTCTAGATCATTATTACAGCTGCGAAGAACTTTGGAGAATATCGAGTCTATCTTACAGATGAGCAATGTCCCAGAGAGGTACACGACATACAATTAAACCCAACAACCATTTGTAAAATGCTTGCTTTATGACACATATTGTGGCAGACACTGAGATGTGAATGTAGGAATAAAAAATTAGAAAGTCCCCAAAGAGCTTATAATCTACTGGGAGATAGGTATATTTATGAAAAATACCATGTGTAATATTAGTTTGGTTATCATGAGCCATGAGTACCATTCCTAGAGTTCACATTTAGTATCTGCCTGAGGGCAAGGCACCTAATATTCTTTCAGCAATTAATATTGATTATGTTCCTCCTGTGTTCAAAGAGGTGATCATATTAGCTTCTGGAAAGAGAAAATAAAAACAATATATTAATGTCCTATTTTTTTACATCCTCTCATTTATGCCCCCATAAATCACCAGCATTTCTATAGGTTATCAATAAAGTCCAGAAACAAGGCATAGAAAGAAATTCCCTTTAAAATAATTGTAGATAATGTAAAATATTTGGGAGTCTTATCTGTCAAGACAAAGCCAAGAATTATATGAACACAACTATAACACACTTTCCACACAAATAAAGTTAGATCTAAACAATTGGAAGAATATCAACATTTATCATTATCTTTTCCTGTCATCTTAGCCAAGGAGGGATATGAAGTGATGCCTCAGAGTTGTCTTAATTTGCACTTCTCTGATCAATGGTGATTTAGAGCCTTTTCTCATAACTAGAAACACCTTTAATTTCTTCATCTAAGAATTGTCTGTTCATATCCTTTGACCATTTATAAATTAGAGAATGGCTTGTATTTTTATAAATTTGAGTCAGTTCTCTATACATTTTCGAGATGAGGACTTCATTCCAAAACTTGGATGTAAAATGTTTTCCCAGTTTTCTGCTTCCCTTATAATCTTGGCTGCACTGGTTTTGTTTGTACAATTTTTTTTTAATTTAATGTAGTCATTTTGCATTTCACAATGTTCTTTAGTTTTTCTTTCACCATAAATTGCTCCCTTTCTAACAGATCTAAGAGGCAGACTATCTCTAGTTCTCCTTATTAGCTTATAGTTTCACACTTCATGTCTAAATCATGAACCCATTTTGACCTTATCTTGGTATGGGGTGTTAAGTGTTGGTCAGTACCTAAATTCTATCATACAATTTTCCAATTTCCCTAGCAATTTTTGTCAAATAATGAGTTCCTGTCTCAGAAGCTGGAGTCTTTATAATTATCAAATTCTAGATTACTATAGTCATTGACAATTGTGTCTTGTGAACCTAACCTATTCCACTGATCCACTACTCTATTTCTTAACCAATACAAAATGGTTTTGATGACCACTGCTTTATAATATATTTAGATCTGATGCAGCTAGGCCACCTTAGTTTGCATTTTTGTTTTCACTAATTCCCTTAAAATTCTTGGCCTTTTATACTTCCAAATGAATTTTGTTATTATTTCTTGGTTCTATAAAATAATTTCTTGGCAATTTGTTTGATATGACATTGAATTAGCAGATTAATTTAGGTGGAATTGTCATTTTCATTATATTAGCATGAACACTTGGTATTCTTCCAGTTGTTTAGATCTAACTTTGTGTGAAAAAAAATATATTTTTATTGGGTTCTTGGCTTTGTCTTGGCAGGTAGGCTCCCAAATATTTTTTTATTGTCTACAGTTATTTTAAATAGAATTTCTATTTCTCTCTCTTGCTTCTGGAGTTTGTTGGTAACAAATAGAAAAGCCAATGATTTATATGGATTTGTTTTATATTCTGCCACTTTGCTAAAGTTACTAATTGTGTCTAGTAGTTTTTAGTTGATTCTCTAGAATTCTCTCAATATACCATCATGTCATCTGCAAAGAGTGATGATTATGTTTCCTTATTGTCTACTCGAATTCCTTTGATTTCTTTTTTCCTATTGCCAAAGCTAACATTTCTAATACAATATTTAATAGTAATGGTGATAGTGGACAACCTTGTTTCTTACTGGGAATGCTTCTAGTTTATCTCTATTACATATAATGCTTACTGATGATTATAGATAGATGCTACTTATCATTTAAATGAAAACACCATTTATTCCTATGCTCTTTAAAATTGGAAATATTTTAAAGAAAGTGAGATTATAGGGATATCCAATTCAGTCCTCTTATTTTTCAGGTAAGGACATTCACCTGAACCTAGAAGTTTTGCTGAGCTTAAAGTCAATTCCACAACCAGTGCTTGACTCCAAATCTTTTCTCTATGATGATTTTTTTCATCATGACAGACTATTTAGGCTCAAAATAAGTGGCATATATTAGGTAGCCATAAAAGTCCAGGATATAGAAGTGAAAGAAACCTTACAGGTCATTTCCTCCAGCTCTCTGATTTTGCCATTGAGGAAAATCAAACCTAAAGGCTTCATAAGATTTGGGGCATAGTTGTGGACAGGATGTTGGAGATACAGCACCACAGATCTAGAGCTAGAAGTAATCTTAGAGGACATATAGAGCAATCCCTGCTTTTTCAGAAGAAGGGATTTGTCCAAGGTGATAGAAGTTGTGTCAGTGAAAAATCATACTTAAATTTTCTCGATCCAAACCTAAAATTCTTTCCACTGTATTAAACAAGGCCAGAGGAAGAAAATGAAATCTAATAAAGGCAACATGATTCAATGAAACTCAGAAACTGGGGGAGAATAATCTACTTGCTGTGTAATTACAGGTCACCTTATTTTATTAAGATTTTCTAAAGCTCCCATACAAACATGCTTAGTGTAATTTCACAGGGGTTTGGTGAATTCCTTTGACTTTGCAGCAAATCACCTATTTGTTTTTTTTTTTTTTTTTTTTTTTTTTTTAACACATTCTTTCCTGGTCTTCCACATTTCATCATTGTCATAGACCCTTCCATGATCATTCTTCTTTCTATAACCCTCTTCACTGAACCATGTACATTTTCATAGGGTGCCTTTATCTTATGTGATTTTGAACTTGGGAGTATTTTTGTCTTCCTTTCAGACAGAAATTCAATGGTCCTCTCACACCTCATACATTCCTTGCCCCATTTCCTGTCTTGTACAAATGCATGCCTCTTAAATAATTTCAGAAACAGCTGAGTAATAAGTGTTGTTACAAAGTCTATAAGTGGTCACAACCAGTTTTCTAGTTCTGGGAATATGTGACCCCCAGACTCAACCTTGTCAAATGGAAACTCACTAAGACAAATGGTAAAATCCAAAAATAAAAAATGAAGCTGTCAAAATGGTGATTTATTTCAGATGTGAGAAAGGAAGAAACTGTTTTTTTGACCCCTCTTTTAATTGAAGGAAAAGCTACCAAGCCACCAGAAAAAAAATCAATAATATTAAGATTTTTTGTGATCTCTAGAAGATTTTGCCTTTTTTATTTCCTTAACAAATTAAGTAAAGGGACAGTTTGCTATGTAAACAAATACAGTTCTTAATTATGGTTTTATATATATATATGTATATATATATATATATATATATATATAAAACATATAATTTACCTAATATTCCACCTGAAAAAAATCAAAACCAAGCCTTTAAGGACATCCCTGCAATGGGTACTTGTATTTATCTTCCCTAAGCATGACCTTCAGATATTTTTTCCCTTATAAGGACAAAAAGGAGACAGCCTCTTCATGTGACTTGTAGATGAGATCTAGAGGTCGCCTAAATCAATTCTCCAGTGTCTAATTAGAAACTCTTTGGAGATAAATGTCTATATATCTAGTACAGACTATTGGGATACTAAAAAGGAAGAAATCAGAGGACAATGAATTTTCCAATTCAGGTTACCCTGATTGCTCTAATGATCCTAAATATGTAAATACAGTTAGACAATATTATGTAATGGAAAAAAAAAGCCCAGCTCTGGGAATCAATAGAATCAAGAGAGTTGTTTTCTTGCCCCTACTCTCTCAGGTATCAACTGTGTAACCCTAAGTTTGGCACTTGACCTCTGGTTCCTCTCTTATGAAAAAAGGATTTGAATGAAATCCCTTTTAAACTTTCTTCCATCTCTAAGACAAAAACTTTGCTGTGGTTTTAGAACGGTCTAGTATTAAGTCTGTGAAATGTTCCATTGGAGAGCCTGAGAAAGAATTAAGAATTTCTAGAACTACCTCGGTTTTCTTGGCTGCTCATAACGTAACATTAACCATACAATGATAAACTCATACAGAAGTCAAACTTATTGGCTGATGAGAGCTTAAAATTGGAAACATTCTCAGAAATCTTTTAATCAAAACTTCCACCTAAGAAGAAAATCTCTCTTCTTCATTCCTGATAGATGGTCCTTTACTTTCTTCTTGAACATCACCATTAACAGGGTTGTTAGACTCTCATGGTGTGAATACCAGTTGGGTACTTTAATAAAATTGGGTAATAAGCATAATTTGTAATCTGATTAAGAGAGAGATAAGAAATAATAGAATTATAGAATTAAATTATACAATTTTCAAGTTCAAAAAGATTTTAGAGGGTAACTAGTCTAACCCTTGCAGAATTCAAAGTAATTCTGATTATAATATACCAGCCAAATGGTATATATATATATATGTATATATATATATATATATATATATATATATACATATATGTACATATATGTGTGTATATATATATAATGTGTGTGCATGCATATAATCACTCACACTCATACACACATATGCACACCTGTATGTATATATATATATATATATATATATATATATATATTTATATATTATCATGCACACATATATATTTTTGTTGTTGTTCAATCATTTTTCAATTGTGTCCAACTCTTTATGATTTCATTTGGGATTTTTGTGGCAAAGATACTGGAGTTATTAGCCATTTTCTTCTCCATTTTACAGATTAGCAAACTGAGACAAATCAGTTTAGTGACTTGGCCAGGGTCACAATGCTAGTAAGTGACTGAGGCTGAATTTGAATTTAGGAATAGAACGAGTATTCCTGGCTCCAAGTTTGGTGTGCTATCCACTGTTGTGCCACCTAGCTGCCATACACTCACATAAACCCAATTACATTGAATATATATTTGATATATACTTATATTGAATATATAATTGCTATATGCTTATATTGAATATATATTTTACATATGTTTACATGTGGTCTTCTTCAATTAAATGCAAGCTTTCTGAGAGTAGGAAATGCTTATTAATTAATTTTTGTTGTTGTTGTTGTATCGGGTCCCTATCACCCAGGACTGTACTTTATTTCATAATGATTTTGTTAATCTTGACTTTTTAACAAGATCAGAAGTGACATTCTTTGTGGGAAACAAATTCCCAAAATAGCAATAAATGAAAAGTGGAAATCATTCATTAGGAAAATTTAGTATTCCTTAAAGCCATTTCTAGTCATATAAAAACATGCTCTAAATAATTATGGATTAGAGAAATACAAATTAAGATAGCTCTGGGATACTACTGAACACCTCTCAGATTCCCTAAATTTCAGGAAAAAGATAATGATAAATAATGGAGGAGATGTGGGAAAACTGAAACATTAATATATTGTTGGTGGAGTTGTGAACTGATCCAATATAGTCTGGAGAGCAGTTTGGAACTAAGTCCAAAGGAATATCAAACTGTATACCCTTTAATCCAGCAGTGTCTTTACTGAGTCTGTATCCCAAAGAGATCATAAAGGAGGGAAAAGGACCCTCAAATGCAAAAAAAAATGTTTGGGACAGCCCTTTATGTAGCAGCAAGAAACTGGAAAATGAGTGGAAGACTATCAGAGAATGGCTGAATAAATTATGGTATATGAATGTTATGGAATATTATTGTTCTGTAGGAAATGATCAGCAGGATGATTTCAGAGAGGCCTGGAAAGATTTACATGAATTAAGTGAAATGACTAGAACCAAGAGAACATTGTACATGACAATGACAAGATTATGTGATGATCAACTCTGATGGACATGGCTCTTTTCAACAATGAGATGATTCAGGCCAATTCCAATAGACTTATGATGGAGAGAGCCACCTGCATCTAGAGAGAGAGCTGTAGGCACTGGATAGTGCGGATCACATCATAATCTTTCCAACTTTTTGTTGTTGCTTGCTTGTTTTGTTTCTTTCTGATGTTTTTTTTTTTCCTCTTTTGATCTGTTTTTTTCTTGTGCAGCATGATAAATGTGGAAATATGTATAGAAGAATTCACATGCTTAACGTATATCAGATTACTTGCTGTGGGGGGGGAGAGTCTTAGGAGAATAATTTGGAACACGAGGTTTTGCAAGACTGAATGTTGAAAACTATCTTTGCATGTATCTTGAAAATTAAAAAAAACTATTATCAAATAAAACATAAAAAAACCTCACAAATTTTAGAATTCCCTCTAACTGGGTTCTTGCTCCTTGATAAAAGGACAGTGAAGAGACTGAGATTTTGAAAACTCGAGGGACTTATTTTCTTAATTAAAAAAAGTACAGAGAATAGAGATTGAGCTTTAAAACTAAATTTCTCTTTGATCTCCAAGCCTGTGACCCATATTTCTGTATAATGAATGGAAAATTTAAGAGTCATTGATTGTCCCTGGGGAATATAGCTTTTGTTAGCTTAGTGGGCAAAGGTAAGTCAAATGTGAAATGAAACTACTCTCTATTTTAAATGAAATGATTTATTACCATGGGAGAAGTGCAACCTTGGCCTAGAGTCAAGTAGCCTCACCCTGTATCTTTTAAGCAAATATTTTTTTTCCATAAGAGATGATTCAGAATAACTGAGTCATGGCATTAATACAGATTAGGGTCAACTCTGACAATGCTTTTTAATGCAGATTTTTTTATAGACACACATATGCACACACATTGCATCTTCAATACTATATAGCCCCAAGGACTACCTCATGTGTAGGTCCCCAGCACTTTAAAGGATTGATGTTATTGCCCATGGTTATCCCCAGAAAAATAATTATTTTGTGGGCCCCCATAAATGGGTTTATCGTTACAAGACTATAAGACTCATTACTTTCTAGCCAAGTGTATCAAATAAAAAACATAACAAATTAAATAAATAAATAATTTCCCTATACCTACATGCTGATTTATAAACATTTATAGTATACTTTTATTAAGTACACATCTAGGGGTATATATTCAAAGAAAACTTAGCAAGGCAAATGTATAGTAAGCACCCTCAGGGCAAATGTATGAAAAATGTCATAGAGGGAAAATCTGTGACCTGAACACACTCATGAAGAATTCACATGTGGCCAAGATATGGGTTTGTATGTACACATATATGTGTATGTATGCATGTATATAGGTAGGTAGGCAGATTGATAGAGAGACATATAGTTAGATATATATATATATATATATATATATATATAGATAGATAGATCAATTTATACCTCTGATATTTTAATCATGCTGTTCTCTGCTGGGTGTTTATATATATATATATATATGTATATATATATACACACACACACACACACACACATATATATATATATATATATATAGTTGAGGCAATTGGGGTTAAGTGATTTGCCCAGGGTCACACAGATAGGAAGTGTTAAGTGTCTGAGGCCACATTTGAACTCAGTTCCTCCTGACTTCAGGGCTGGTGCTCTATCCACTGCACCACCTAGCTGCCCCTGGGTGTTATATATTTGCTTTCTGCTGGGCACCACATGGCAACTAGATACTATATTTATTTTATCCTTTTTTAATGCGTTTTTCTTTTCCAGGGCAAGATTAAATTTCTGTTTATAGAAAGCATTGATAAAGTACAATGTTGCTCCCTTCATTCCTTTTTCACATATTCAATATTTAGAATACCTAACATTTACATACACTCTCAAATATACTCAGCCTTTTTTCTATTTGTATACATCTCTATTTTCCCAGGATTTCATCTTCCAGGGCGAACTTCATGTAAAAAGCTTAAGAATCAATGGAGTTCTTGGAAGCAATTTTAGTGTCCCTCCTTCTTATCTTCAGGATTTTATTTCTTAGCTTCCTGGACCATATGCTCAATTTCTTTTTTACACAAGTGGCTTTTGTTAATGGCGACAATGTGATTGCTCTCCTTGCCTCTTCTCTTACTACAATAGATATATTGAGAATAATATTTATGTCAGTGTTAAAAATCATCTCAAATTGAGGAAAATGTCAATGAGTGGTGGGGAGATTCATGTGGCACTAAACTTGCCAAATAAGTTGTTATTTTTTGGCTTTGCCCTTTTACCTGCAGAAACATATATGACCAAACTAGACTAGTTATCTGAGTAAGTAGTAAAAATCTATGTTTTTAGGTACATTTAGTTTTAGTTCTGTTGATCAGAATTCTGCCAGTAGTTGTCAATAATATGAAAAGAAAAAAGGAGGGATGTTCAATGACTCCAAGTCCTGAACATTTTCAGCTTTAACCTCAGACAAGATATCAGCCTGAATCATCACAAGAAACACATTCATCAGGATCAATGCTATTGAACAGGTCCTTGTCCTTTAAACATTTGTGAAGATGTTTCTGGATTTGAGGATGTGAAGGAATCATCTCCCAAGTTTATGTCATTGATCTGTGGCTTATCCATGGTGAAAAGCTGTGGAGTCTTACTCATGACATCCAGTATAGCACAAAAGATATCACTGTTCAGTTCTTCATAGTGAACATATATAAAACAGGTAAGTATAGAACTTCACAGAAAGAACATCACCATTAATCTTATCCAGAGTACTGGAAGAGAATCAGTTATGATTGCAAACATTGCTGCTTCCTCATATGCATGACATGCAGCTATCAAAGTCCTCTCCACCCAACCAGGCTCCCTATTTGTAGACTTGATTTCAATGCTAAGAATGGTGAGATTGAAAGAGCCACATCTAGCATAAAGGATAATAACGTCTCTTTTGGTAGCAACCTTCTTGACCAGTCATAAATAATAATAATAATAATAATAATAATAATAATAATAGCGGTTGACCCATTGTTAATTCAGAGAACACTGAGATCTATGATCGTTCTGATATCATTGGTAATCTATGTGGGCAGTCATTGAAGTAAGTAAGTACTCTAAGAACACTGGGAAAATCATCTCCTGGTTAGCTTCAGCAACACCTTCCTTTTTTGTTGAGATCATAGAAGATAATTGATCTGAATAGAAGCCTTTGATCTCCATTTGGTAATTCATCTGAATACTTGAGATGTGAGCAGAACCAATTTATACCTGTCTCTATCACCATCCACTAAGGAAGTCTAATGTTTCATGTGTGACTATATTGCATCAGAAAGCCTGTTTCCAAGCAGATGTAGAGAATCAAAAACTACTAATGGACTTCATTACAAAATGATTCTTTGAAGCATCATCAATCAAGCATTTTCTGTTGAAGAATATGATACATCTTGGGAGGATTTATGTTTCCTTGGTTATTTGCAATGATTTTCTCTTTCATATATTAGCAGAATCTTGCAAAGGAATAAGTAGTTCCAAGAGCATAGCTAAGGATACCCCCCGATAGGAGCCCAACATGTAATCCCAGTTCAGGACATGCCAACACAGCCCCAGCCCCAGATTCTGGCTGGAAACCAGCATCAGCAAAATGGGATCTCTGAATCAACAGCTTCTGCACCTCTCAGCTCAGGGACACCAGGGAGGATTTTGGAAGGTCAGTGGAGAGGGTCTGTGACAATGGGATGGGAGTCCTGTGTGCAGTTCCAGTGTGCAGCCCTGACCCCCAACTCCAGTGGCCCAGCATCAGCAAATACTGTTGCTTTATTGCACTAGATTTTACAGCTACGATGAGGCATAACATTCCTAACGGCTCCAGGGCAGAAAAGATTGCTTGTGGCCAGATCCCTAGAAGGATCTCTGAAAACAACTGCACAAAACCCCTGAAGCTTGGGACGGTGCACCTACCATCCTGGAAACAGAGCCCTATTTGAACCAAGAATTAATGGCTAATAAGCTAGGAAAATGAGCAGAAAACAAAAAAAAAGTTATTATGATGATAAGGAGGAGTAAAACACAAACTCAGAAGATAATAACAAAGTCAAAACTCCTACATCCAAAGCCTCCAAAAATAAGGTTTGGACTCAGGTCATTAAAGAGCTCAAAAGGGATTTTGAAATTCAAGTAAGAGAGAGGAAAAAAAATTGGAAAATAGCTTGCAAAAGGAAATACAAAGAGCTAATGAAACAAAGAATGCTTTAGAGGGCAAAAATAGACAATTGGGAAAGGAAGTATAAAAACTCACTGAGGAAAGTAATTTCTTAAAAATAGAATTGAAGAAATGGAAGCTAATGACTTTGAGAGAAATCAAGATACAATAAAACAACCCCCCCAAAAAATGAACAAATAGAAAAAAAATGTGAAATATATCATTGGAAAAGCAACTGACCTGGAATATAGATCCAGGAGAGAGAATTGGTCTACCTGAAAGTCATCATCAAAAAAAAATAGCCTGGACATCATCTTTCAAGAAATCATCAAAGAAAATTGTCCTAATATTCTAGAAGCTGAGGATAAAATAAAATTTGCAAGAATCCACCAAAGACCTAACCAAACTAACAAAAACCATATGATTATCTCAATAGATGCAGAAAAAGCATTTGATAAAATCCAACAGCCATTCCTATTAAAAACACTAGAGAGTATAGGAATAAATGGGCTTTTCCTTAAAATGATTTAGTAGCATCTACTTAAAACCATCAGCAAGCATCGTATGTAATGGAGACAAACTAGAACCATTCCCAATAAGATCAGGAGTGAAACAAGGCTGCCCACTGTCACCATTATTATTTAATATTGTATTAGAAATGTTAGCTTTGGCAGTAAGAGAAGAAAAAGAGATAAAAGGAATTAGAGTAGGTAATGAAGAAACCAAATTATCACTCTTTGCAGATGACATGATGGTATACTTAGAGAACCCTAGAGACTCAACTAAAAAACTACTAGAAACAATTCACAACTTTAGCAAAGTTGCAGGATTTAAAATAAATCCACATAAATCATCAGCATTTTTATATATTACCAACAAAGTTCAGCAGCAAGAGATACAAAAAGAAATTCCATTGAAAAGAATCCACCAAAGACCTTCTGAAAGAGATCACAAAATAAAAACTCCCAGGAATATTATAGCCAAATTCTGGAACTCAAAGATTAAGAAGAAAATATTGCAGGCATCCCAAAAGAAACAATTCAAGTATAGTAGAGCCACAGTCAAGATAACACAAAATTTAGGAGCTTCTACATTAAAGGACTGAAGGGCTTGAATATGATATTCCAGAAATCAATAGAGCCAGAATTACAACCAAGAATCACCTCCTAGCAAGACTGAGTATAATCCTTCAAAGCAAAAGGTGGTCATTCAATGAAATAGAGGATTTTCAATCATTTGTGATGAAAAGACCAGAACTGAATGGAACATTTGATATTCACATACAATACTCTGGAAAAGCATAAGGATGTAATCAGGAAAGTGATGTCATAAGGGACTTAATGAGGTTTATCTGTTTATACTCCTACATGGGAGGATGATAATTGTAACTCATTAGAATGTTATCATTATTATGGCAGTTAGAAGGAGTACATATAGACAGATGTGGACTGAATATTAAGGGATAATATTGTTTTAAAAATGATAAAATTAAGGGGTGAGATATAAATGTATTAGAATAAAGGGGAAAGAAGTGGAATGGTTCAACCTGGAAAGTCCTTCATGAATTCAAGCAAAGTAAAATGTACTGTATACAAAGTAATAGCAATGTTCTAAAATGACCAGCTATAAATAAATGACTGCTATTTCCAGTAATACAATTATTCATAAGGACTATTGTGAAAAATCCTATCTATACCAAGAGAAGGAAAGGATTATGTCTGAATACAGATTGAAGCATTATCACTTTCTCCTTTCCTTAACTTATTTTTTCCTAAGTTTTTATTTCATTGGAGTGAGAAATTTGTTTTCTTTCACAACTTAATTTTGATGAAAGTATTTTGCCTAATTTTACCTGTGGTTTCTTAATTATGGATGAGGATAAGGGAGAAAAACTAGAACTCAAAAATTTTAAAAAACAAATGTAAAAAATGCTTTTGAATGTAACTGGGGAAAATATTAAATAAAATAAAAAAATAAAAAAGGATAGTCTTCTGAAACATGGAATCTGAGATGCAAGGTCATTGTTGACCAATTAAGAGTCATAAGGATTGCTGCTGCACTGAATCACACCACATCCTGTTGTAATGTAAAGAAACGTCACATCTCTGCTGTCCCATTTTAATCTATTAAAGATTTAAAATCTACTGAGATGTTTTGGACTTATTATGAATATACAGAAATGACAAAAGAATGGGAGTAGAGTTAAAAGCAATCAAGAAAAAGAGTACTAGCAAATTTGATATGCAAGGCAGCACTGATAGGGAGATGAGAGAAGACCTGAAAATTAGAGCATAAATTATTTTTTTATTAAAACTTTTTATTTGCAAAACATATGTATGGGTAATTATTCAACATTTACCCTTACAAAGCTTTCTGTTACAAATCCCCCCCAGTCCCTACCCCTCCCTTGGATGGCAGGAAATCCACTACATGTTAATTATGTTAAAATACTTGACAAATCGAATATATGTATACATATTTCCACACATCATTTTTGTGCAAGAAAAATCGTATCTACAAGAAAAAAAATCAGAGAAAGGAAACACAATGCAAGCAAACATCAACAGAGAGCATGAAAATGTTATGTTGTGGTCCTCATTTCACATCCCTCTCCCTGGTTTTGTATATGGCTTTCTTCACTGAACAATTGGAACTGGTTTGAAACATTTCATTGTTGAAGAGAGCCATGTCCATCAGAATTGATCAGATATAGTATTGTTGTTGCCGTGTACATTGATCTCCTGGTTTTGCTCATTTCGCTCAGCATCAGTTCATGTAGTTCTCTCCAGGACTCTCTGAAATCCTCCTGTCATTTCTCACAGAACAATAATATTCCATTACATTCATATACCATAATTTATTCAGCCATTCTCCAATTGATGGGCATCCATTCAGTTTCCAGTTTCTAGCCACTACAAAAAGGGCTGCCACAAACATTCTTGCACATGTGGGGCCCTTTCCTTCCTTTATGATTTCTTTGGGATATAAGCCCAATAGAAACACTGCTGAGTCAAAGGGTATACACAGTTTGATAACTTTTTGAGCATAGTTCCAAATTGTAGAGCATAAATTCTATATTCATTTCTGGCTAAGCTTGTTAATTTCATGAATATAAAGTGGAGGCCATAGAGTGAAATGGCTTGAGTCAAAAAGACTGGGATTCAGTAAGACTTGAGTTCAAGGCATATCTCTGCTAACACTGTGCCAGTTACTTAATTTTTCTGTCCCTCGAGGCAAATTCTCTAAGACTGAATTGCAGAATATTTGCTCATATGTATTGGTCAAAGGATTTTCTTGCCAAAATTTCCCTATAACAGTAAAGGAAAAGTCTGGGGAAAACAAAATAGAACAAAACGAGGCCAACAGTAATGATAATGACAGCCACACTCTTATGCAAAATCCTGCTTCTTTTCATGGGATTGATTTAGTTTGATACTCATTTTGTTCTATATTGGTTCATCTCCACTTGTCTCTGCACATTGTCTCTGAAGTTCTTGAAGGGCATAATCGCTTCTCAAACAAATCCAATTCTAAAACTGTTGAAGGGTGTTGCAGAGAAAGAGATTGGTTGGGATAACAGAGAATATTAATAATACTCTATTTTGAATGACTGTCCAGAAGTACCTAATAAGCTTGAACTAAGCCATCCTGCAGCTTAACACATTAATGAATATGGTGTCGAACATTAAGGCTCTACTCTTATATTTGGATTTTGCAATCTTACATATGAATGGAAAAGTTACTTTATATAAGAAGGAAAGTTATTGTCTTTGGATACGCAATGGACAGTCTGGCATATGATAGGTACTTTTAGAAAAATTATTCCATTAAAATGATTTTAATGAATTATTATATTATCATTATTATTGTAAGGTCACAGATGTAGAACTAGAAGGGACATTAGAAAGCATATAGTATTACTCTCTTATTTTAGACATAATGAAATACCATTTTCAAATATAGACAATCTGTCAGATGGAAAAAGGGATAAAAGCAGAGAGAAGTGCTAAAATAGCACTGAAAAAAGCAAACCCTAAAGGGGAAAAAAATAAAACTCAGGTTAAAGGTGAAAAGTCAACTATTCCCAGCATCTAATCTGCATGTAACTGACATGACATGCGGGTTTTATAGGGAACAAAAAACTATTTGATTACTATGGGACAAATATATATTATACTTATGGTACAAATGGCAAACATATAGATTTGGTGTACCATGAGACAGATATGAATCAGTACATTGAAAAAAATCTTGCTTTAGATTAGTAGATCTGGCAGCTGGAGACTGATCTGGTTTGATCTAAATTGACCTCAATTGAGTTGAACTTAGGCTTCATGGAACAACACATAGTGTCACTTGATATCAGGAGAGACCTCAGTCGGATCTTGCAGACGACTTTAGAGTTTTCATTGCCTTTTACTCCTTAGAAGGGCAAACTAGAGGAACAAAGTTTTCCTTTGCTGTATCTACCCCTGAGATATAAAAACCTTTGCAAAAACCTGAAGAAGCACTACAGATCCCAAACTCAAGATTTCTTATAGTTGCCAAAAAACCATAATGCTATTTTTGAATCCCAGAAGGGAAAAAACTTGAGTGGAGTATCCAGATGAGAAATAACCCTGCTCAGAAGGAGATTAAAGGGTCCCAGAAGAGCATGGACATGCCTTCCTTAACTATATTGCAGTTTTGGTTCCAGACCACCAAAAATAAAAGAAATATCACAGTAAAGTGAGTCACATATTTTTGGCTCCCCAAAGTTGTTTACATTATAGTATAGTCCAAAAATTTATATTTACATTATAATATAATTTATAAAGTTACAATAGTATTATTTCTAACAAAAAGAATGTACATATATTAATTAAAAATCTTTATTGCTTAAAAATTGGTAGCTTTCATCTGAACCTTCAGCAAGTTGTAATCCATTTACAGATGGAGCATCCTGCTTCAATGTTGATGGCTACTGACTGATCAGGGTGGTGATTGCTGAAGGTTGGAGTGGTGGTAAATTTAATTTAAATTCAATTTAAATAAGAAAACATTGAAATGTATCACATTGATTGACTCTTCCTTTTTCAAAAGATTTCTTTGTAAACATGTGATGCTGTTTGATAGAATTTTATCCACAAAGTTCTTTCAAAATTGGAGTTAATCCTCTCAACTCCTGCCACTGCTTTGTCCACTAAGCTTATATAACATTTTTCAATCTTGTTGTGTCTCTGAGTCCAGAGAAGGAGAGAGGTGTTGGAATTGCTGGTTGGTGAAATGACACAGCATTTATTGATTGAGTTTACCATTTTATATGAATGCTATTCATGGCTTCCCAAATCAATTATAAGTAACATCAAAGATCACCATAACTAACATAATAATGAAAAAGTTTGAAATGCTTTGAGAATTATTAAAAATGATACAGAAACATGATGTAAATCCATGCTGTTGGAAAAATAGCACCAATAGACTTGCTCAATGCAGCATTGCTATAAAAATAAATCATCAAAAACAAAAACAAAAAAATATCCCACCATATCTGTGAAGCACAATAAAGTAAAGTGCAAAAGAAAATGAGGCATGCCTGTAGTGACTTGAAGAGAACAATTAGCAGAGAAGTAAAACAATCAGTGAATTACTTATAAGACTTTCTTAATGCGAAAAAGGGAATCTCAGTGCTACAAATCCAGAGTTCTGATTTACCCTAGGCACAGGTCCTCCTTGCCAACATGAAAGAGCAGATTGTGATGCGAGAGGCAATCCAGAAATAAAATGTTGGTTGAATATAAGCTTCTTGGTGCAAGAAATGGTTTCTTTTCTTTTTCTTCTTTTAAACTTTGGATTTCCATTGGCCAAGACATTTTCGGAAACATGATCAGTGTTCAATAAATGTTGATTGTCCAAGTTCACACAGATCGTCATCATAAAAAAATCTGATTTAAGGTCATCAACTTGAAATGGACTTGTAGATTACAGTGGGCAAAAGAGATATAAGGCATGGAACTCCCAATATTAATGTTATTTCCCTTTCCCTTTATTCTCACCACCCCAAAAAACAAACAGACATGCCTTGAAAATAGGAGAACTAGACTGCATCTAAAAGAGTGCTGGATTTAGTCAGTTGACTTGCATTTGAATCCTTGAAATCACTTCCTGCAAGACCTAGAATTATCCTTGAACTTCTCAGTACTTCAGTTTCTTCATATTTAAGATGAAGAGATTGGCCTAAATAACTTCTGAGGTCTCTCCCTCCTTATTCTAAATCTATAATTCTCAAAGTTACACAGTTCATGAGGGATCAGCAAATTAACAAGTGGTTCTTAAAAAATTACTCTGTTCCAGTTCCTGCAGATGTAAAACTAATATGGAAGCAGCCATTTCAACTTTCAAGGAGTTTCTGTTCTATTCAGCAATAGTGCCTAGAACTGATGCAAAAACTACTGATTTAAGCTATTGAACCATTCCTGCTCTTCTCCAATCAGTTTCCCTCAATCCTGGGCAGATTAATATTGGTCTCACCATCCCCTCAGCATCCTGGTATGTAGATAGGTACAAGTATATTTATTTTCTTTTCTCTAGGATTGTGGAAGCAATATTACTTTTTTTGATTCACACACACACACACACACACACACACACACACACACACACACAGAGACAGAGATACAGAGAGAGACACAAAGACAAAGAGTGCAAACGGGTAAAGATTCAAGAATTCAAGGTACCTGAGATGCTCAGGAAGCATCATGGTGATTATGGTACAGGTTGGCCCTGCCCAGCAGTTCAGATGCTCACAGCAGGATGATCATGAAATCCCTTTGTCAAATGAGATGTAGCTGGTCTGCTTCTCATTTCAGAGTTCCATATCCTATAGGCGAAGATTTTTCCATATCTTCCTTTGTTGATTGCAATCTCTGTTCACCAGTTAGGAACAAACTTTGGGAAGTGGTTTCCAATCTTCTAGAAAATAGGTAATCTCTACTTGCCAGTCACTTGGAAAGAGCTGATAGGAAAGTAAGGCTGAATGATATTCATAGCTCCTTTTAAGTGGCAAATTGAAAAACCTACTTAATCAAAAAACGGCTTTGGTTCATCACGTTTCAATATCTCTCGGCACGGCTCGATATTCTCATTTTTTTTTCCTTATGCAAGCAGAACTTTTGATTACTGTCTGCATTGATCACCCTGGTGTGAATAAGCTTATCTTTTTGCATGCCAGGAAAATTCAAGCTATGGAAATGTCATTCGGACATATGGGAGTTTTCTTGTCAGACCATAAAGAATTCAATGAAAAACCAGAGCTTCCGAAAAAGCTTCAGAAAAGTCCAACTTTAGAAACTTCAGATCTCACAGCTAAAATGCAGAAGAATTTCCTGATCTCAGACTCAGTTCATTGAGTGAAATCTGAATTTTTTCACAAAACTATAGGTTATGATACTTTGAACAATCATGTGGAGATCTGTTTTTCAAATTTAAAAAAAATATGAATGAGCAGAATGAAAAAAAAATTAAGCACTTATTATGTGCATTGTCCCAAAGCCATCTAGTTGATTTGAAGACTAATTATACTATGCCCCCTCAAAAAGTACTTCTTAGCTTAGTTTAAAGTCCGTGGAGTTCAAACCTATAATTCAAAGTGCAGTAGGACTTATTTGCTCACTGTATCAGGCTATTACTACCCAATGAGCTGCATGTCATGATCATTAGGCTTTCCCTCTGACAGAATTAGAATAGAAAATGATAGTGGGAATTGAGTGGATTGAGCAAACTTCACTGACTCCATCTTTGATCCAATTCTGGAGTTTTCTATTCAATTATGGATCTAATTCAACTTCTGTCTTGTAAGAAAACTTTTATTCAGTTGTGGGAATTGGAAGAAAACTTTAATGCATTCTTTGAATACAGCCCTGTGTGACTGGAAAGCCGGATTATCTCTACCTGTTGCTTAGAGACCCTTAACTGAGGACCGTGGTTATGCTGACCACAAACCCAGGCAGATCCAAAGACGAATATAAGGAGTTTTCTCACAGTTATGTATCACACACACACACACACACACACACACACACACACACACACACACACATATATATTTGTATACTGATAGGTAGATATCTTCTCTGAACACTGACCCTTATATTGATCAGTCATGTTCTTTTAATTATTTACATATATTGGAAGAAGTGGGATACTACTTTTTTCCCCAATTGCTGGGAGTTACAACTCTTAGCTCTTCCTCTCCCAACTTGGAAAGTTTCTAGTCTTTCCTCCAGTTAGAAATCAGATGACTTAATTTTGTATTCTAGTTAATTGTTTTCTTTGAACTAAATGATCTTAGGTGATTAACTTTCTAAAGTATAAAAACATCTATCTCCTCCTGTATTCTGGGTCCAATATCAAAGCTGAAAAAGATGACTAGACCCAATTTATTGGGCAATTGACACATATTGTTTAATAGATCAACATGGACAGAAGCTCAAACTTGTTTCCCCAGTCATGTCATATTCTACCTGCCCTACCTCAACAATCCTGTGAGGTGGGGACCCTTGTATTACAGCTTAGAAAATGGAGATGCCTCAAGTTAAGTGACTTTCCAGGGTCATTTAGCTAGTAAGTGTCAAAAACCAGATGTCAAGCCATTTTTTTACTCCATGTTCAATGCTTTGTCGCTTTATTGGAAACCTCAGCATGAGCATGTATGGTCAGAGAGTAGAGAATAATCTATATTCAAAACACAAATGGAACAAATGAGATAATATATACAAATTGCTTTGCAAATATTAAAGTGTTCATTGAATCATTTCAGTTAATTGAGATTTTTTTGTGAAAGATTTATGACTTTATTCATGTAGGGACATCCCAGTGAGGAAACTTCTAATCATGGAGATCAGTATCCACTTTACAATGTGCAACCTTATTGGGGGGCGGTGGCAGTTCTTAACTGCAAACTTGTTTAAAAATATTTTGATAACTATATTTCAATATAATGTGTTTCTTTTAAAATACTATGCATTTAAAAATTATTCTGAGGAGGGATTCATCCTAGACTACTACTTAAAGGGTTCATGGCATGAAGTTAACTCCTTCCTTTAGAGAGTTGGTGGTGGTTGCTGCTGAGATAATAACTGATTTTCTCAAGGTCATATAGCCAGAATATATCAAAGTTGATCTAGAACCCAGAACTTCATACACTTCAGCTGACTCTTAGTCATAAATGTCAGTTATTACCACCATATTACATTTTTTTTATTTGCAAAACATATGCATGGGTAATTCTTCAACATTAACCCTTATAAAGCTTTCTGTTACAAATTTTCCCCCCTACTCCCCACCCCTCCCCTAGATGGCAGGATATCTGCTACATGTTAATTATGTTAAAATACTTGACAAATCAAATATATGTATACATATTTCCACGTATCATTTTTGTGCAGGAAAAATCATATCTACAAGAAAGAAGATCAGAGAAAGGAAACACAATGCAAGCAAACATCAATAGAGAGCATGAAAATGATATGTTGTGATCCATATTTCATATCCCTCTTTCTGGGTGTATATGGTTTTCTTCAGTGAACAATTGGAACTGGTTTGAAGCATTTCATTGTAGAAGAGAGCCATGTCCATCAGAATTGATCATCATATAGTGTTGTTGTTGCTGTGTATAATGATCTCCTGGTTCTGTTCGTTTCACTCAGCATCAGTTCATGCAAGTCTCTCCAGGCCTCTCTGTAATAGTCCTGCTGGTCATATCTTACAGAACAATAATATTCCATAATATTCATATACCATAATTTGTTCAGCCATTCTCCAATTGAAGGACATCTATTCAGTTTCCAGTTTCTAGCCACTACAAAAAGGGCTGCCACAAACATTCTTGCACATGTGGGACCCTTTCCTTCCTTTATGATTTCTTTGGGATATAAGCCCAATAGAAATGCTGCTGGGTCAAAGGGTATGCACAGTTTGATAACTTTTTGAGCATAGCTCCAAATTGCTCTCCAGAATGGCTGGATCCATTCACAGCTCCACCAACAATGCATCAGTGTCCCAGCCTTCCCACATCCACTTCAACATTCATCATTATCTTTTCTTGTCATTTTAGCCAATCTGACAGGTGTGTAGTGGTACCTCAGGGTTGTCTTGATTTGCATTTCTCTGATCAATAGTGATTTGGAGCACCTTTTCATATGACTAGAAATGGTTTTAATTTCATCCTCTGAAAATTGTCTGTTCATATCCTTTAACCATTTATCGATTGGAGAATGGCATATTACAGTTTTTAAAAGAATAAATCAAGCACCCAACAAAGTTAAGTAAAGTTGGTTTGATTCACATTTTAGATTTTGATTTGGAAGAGTTCTGAAAGGTAACCCAGTCTAATCCTATTATTTTACAAATCAGAAACTCAATAGACTCAATGCCTTTCCCTAGGTCCACAGGTAGTCGCAGGGGCACCTTGCCTGAGATGGGATTTGAGTCTTTTAACTGCCAATATTAGAGTCTTGTCCCTCCTCCTTGTTGCTTTCAATTCAAAAAGCATATTAAAAACTTTCTAAGTGCTAGGCATTGTGCTGGATGAAGAAAGTGAAAAATCCCCCCAGAACCTTTAACCATCAAAAACATGAAACAATGCTTATACTGTAGGAGGTTCTATTTTATGGGTACAAAGAAGCAAATGCTCAGTAGACACAAAGTCCTTCTGAAGACACATCAGCAGTGAGCCAGTGGCTAATCTTAAAGCAGCTCCCAGAAAGACACTTACATTTTCAGCTTCACTCAACTCTTTCATTCTGGGCTAGATCTGTATTTTTTTCATCTGTAAAATATATCACGGATGGGTGTCCACTCGCTTTCCTTGCAGAGTAAGCACTGGTCCATGATCTCATCCTGTGGTTCTCTGCCTCACTCTATGAGTGATATTTTGGTGAAAATGACAGCTGGGCCTTCATGGGTTCTGGACCCCATTATCAGCCCCTTGGCTAGAATGCTCAGTGGTAATTATATTTGGAGAAAGGCCTGGATTCATATTGTTTCCTGGCATTTTATCTCTACCCTCTGCCTCCCTGAATGGATCCATCAATCTCTGACTATTATAATAGCTCATCCAGGCAGGTCATGCTCATAGTTAATGATATGGGACATGGATCCATCACAACTTCTGCCTTTGCTGGACTTTCCAGCTGCAATCCTGTTCTGTCAGTCACGATGATGGGAATGGAGAGGGAAAGCAGATGGAAAAGTGCTGACTTTACAGGTTTCCATCATCTGTTCCTTGAGGAGAAGATCATTTTATCATGACCAACACAGCCAAAATTCTGAAAAAGTGCTTCTCACCCCCATCCCCAAACCATTTATTTTGGTTTCTAGTGACCAAAATGCATGGAATTCAATATTTATTCCACCTTGTTGAGTTCAAATTTTGTGTGTCTGTGTGTCCGTGTGTCTATATGTATGTGTGTGTGTGTACATATGTGTTTTCCTGGGTAGCTAGGTGGTGCAATGGATAGAGTGCTGGCCCTGAATCAGGAAGACAAAGGTCACTTATTTGTTCCTGAAAAAAATCTGAAACATGCAATAAGATAAGGTATATAATCGCAAAGAACAAACAACCCCCCCAAAAAAACCCCAAACCAAAACCAAAGTCTCTGAAATACTGCACAAATTAATGCTCTTTTTTTAAAATTAAAGCTTTTTATTTGCATAACATATATATGGGTAGTTGCTCAGCATTGATCTTTACAAAGCTTTCTGTTACAAATTTTACCCCCAGTCCCCTCCCCTTCCCTAGATGGCAGGGAGTCCACTACATGTTAATAATGATGAAATACTTGGCAAGTTGTTGTGCAAGAAAAATCCTATCTTTTTATGCTCATTTTAAAACATTAAATGTATACATTTTATTTGGCTTCTATAGTGTGGCAAAATATAACATCTGTCAGCCTGTGGCACAGTAGATAGAAAGCTAATCTTAAAGCCAGCAAGATACATTTGGATTCAAGTCCCACTCTGATTGTGTGATGTTGGGGAAATCACTTAACCTTTTAGGATTCTGAGCTACTAACACCCCAAATTATAGAGAGACTAGTAGCCTTCATCAACACAAAGCAATACACTCAACTGGGAATTCCATAAGGAATTAATATGCAATCATAATGAAATCTACTAATCTCCTTCTAGACTAAAAGGAGAGCAGTGAAAAGTATTTAAATATGTATATTTATATTGTGGAAAGGAATAGCTAAGAGTTGCATAGGATAAGAAGACACAAATGAGTTCTTATCAGCACCGGTGGAAACATTACTTCTATAGTTGAAATCATAGACCATTGATATATGGGAATATATGTAGAACATGTAGAATATGTAGGACAAATGTTCTACAAGATTCAACAGTTTCCTTTGTAAGAAATTTGAAAAACTGCCCCAAGATGTCCTAGAACTATTGATGATTTCTTTTTGAAACTTGCCAAAACTTTCATAACACATTTATTTTAGAGCTCTCCTATAATCTCAGAGGTGAAATATCACTGGCTACCTAATCCAACTGAAGTGATAATGAATACCAGTAAGAATACCACCTCGTATTATGCTCTTTCTGTATACATGTTGCAAAAATTTTATTTCAAATGCTTCCTCAGATACAACTTTCAGTGGGACCTGGAAAGTCATTTAAACTCTCTGAGCCTCTGTTTCTTTATCTTTAAAATGATGGGGGTTGGATTCACTCACCTGTAACAGGTCTTCCAGGGCTAGGTCTATAAACAACAAACAACATCCCTAAATCAGTACAAATTGGCTAATAATTCAAGGACAAAGAACAGCACGGGTATTGTGAACTACTCAAAATTATAACCTATGCTGTCCTTGAATCTTCAGCACCTGAGACAGCACCTCTTCCATAGTAGATGACTGGCGGATTATTAGCCAATTTGTACTGAGCTGGGGATATTGTAGAAGATGACTTTGTATTAGCATTTAGTAACAGCATGATGACTATGTGCTAAATGGAAAGGCAAAATGGACTTCCAAATTTCAGGCCTCTAAATTTACCTGGCAGATCTCAGAAAATGTCACCACTAAATTAATTTGCAAACATCTACAGGAAGTCAGAGCCATCATTCAAGAGTAGCATGGCTCCATGGAGAATTGGTGCTGTCATGCTAATCACATTTCCAGTGACAGGCCTGGTCACTAGAGAGGCTGGTTTCCTCAGCATTGTGGTTGGTTTTGCCTGCAAAAGTACCCACAGAGCTTGTCTGATTCCATCTGGAAGTGTCAAGGCTTTCACAAGCGCTTTTAGTTCTCAAACATCTTTAAAGCTCAAAGCTTCCTTGGAGATCACCTGAAATCACTTTGGTTTTTACTTAATAATTCATCTTGGATGCTTTTTAACAGGGATCTTTTGAGGTGAATCTGTCTCATTGGCGTGGGGATTTCCTGATGAGGAAACTTTATGCCATCGAAGATAAGCACTTTATTATCTTAGAGTCCCCTATTCACTGAAAAGTTTTGTGACTTGCCTTTTGTAGTATGTTTTATAAATGGGACTTGAACCCACACTTTCCCATTCTCTATTTGATATTTGTGTCTCTTCAATAGAAGAGAACAGAACGGAGCCAATTAAAAATAATGGGGGAAATAAGAGAGTTGCACTATTTAATTACATTGTGTTCCCCATTAGAATGTTAGCTTCTTAAAGGCAAGGATAATTTTCTTTTTACTTATTTTATCCCCAGTACTTTGCCTAGAACAAAATAAGAGCTTGAGAAATACTTATTGACTTCCTAACATGTAATTATGAAATAGTATCAAATCTTTATCAAATAACTACTATTTGACTCAATGATAAAGATGATAATAATAATGCTGATTTCCTGTTGATCAAATAAATTGCTGATGATTTAAGTTGATGGTCAATTTATGAAGGGAAGAAAATATTTTACTTTTCATATAGTACCCTACTCTATGCAAGAAGGTCTTAATTATCACCCTATGATGATAATGATATAATCTGAGGAAGAATTATTTTAATTAAATAATGGTTCTGAAAGTATCTTTTATATTTAAGGCCTTCTGGCAGAGAATGAGAATATAAAGGGGAAAAAGGAATAGTCCTTATCTTCAAGTAACTGAAATTCTTTTAAAATGCTTTATTTATACATTTGATTTTGGCCAAGGAGATTGCACAATTGATAGAGTGCACAGTGTGTGGAGAGAGGAGAACTCATTTTCGTGAGTTCAAATCTGGCTTCATCAACTTGCTACCTAAGTGCCCCTAAGCCAACCACTTAACACTGCTTGTCTGAGAGCTGGAGAAGGAAATAACAAACTTCTCTAGTATCTTTGCCAAGAAAATACTAGATAGTGTGTGTGGGGGGGGCAGCGAGGTGGTGCAGTGGATAGAGCACCAGCCCTCTGAAGTCAGGAGGAGCTGAGTTCAAATCTGGCCTCAGACACTTAATACTTCCTAGCTGTGTGACCCTGGGCAAGTCACTTGACCCCAATTGCCTCAAAAAACAAAACAAAACAAAAACAAAAGCAGATGGGTCACAAAGAGGTGCATGTGACTGAAAAATGATTGACCAATCACAAATTTTTATTTTACAGCAATTTATCAGCTATGAGATCTCATTTGCCTTCCTCTATGTTCTAGAATCTTATAACAAAGGAGGGTGAGAGAAAGACACAATCATTTCCCAAGACTAGTACATATGTTAATGGATGCTGACAATGTTTCAGTCTTCAATATTCCTAATCCCTCACCTCTGCAAAACTGGAAGGAGACCCATTTTCTAATCAGTTTCCTAGAGTTGAATTTGGTCATCATAACTGTTCATTTTCATTTTGTGTTTCTTTGTTTTGGTAATTTACTGATGTTCCAGTGGCATTTACGGAGATAAACACTTCAAAACAGTAGAATATGTAGTCCCCTACCAAAATAAGGGACAAAGAACAGTTCCAATAATGAATCTATCAGCAAGCACTTAAGTGCTAACAATGCACAAGGAAAAGTTCTAGGAGCTGAAAGGATAAACGTGACCTCCCAGAACTGACATTCTACTAAATACATGTAGAATATATGTGGGGGGATCATTTCTACTGGTGAATAGGAGGAGGTGAAGGATAAATAGAACTTTAATAGATAAAAGGTTGGAGAGAATTGCATGTATAGGAAATATCCACTCTCCAAAGGCATAAGGACAGGCAGCATCACCCTAAGTTTTAGTGAAATACTCGGCTTCTCCTTTTGCACTATCTTAATTGTGTGTGTGTGTGTGTGTGTGTGGTGAGAAGCGACTTACCATCAGAGGATCAAAAGCCTGGAGTTGGCAAGGACCCCAGAGGTAACTTAGGTCAATCTCTTCATTTTATAGATGAGGAAACTGCAATTAAGAGAAATTCAGTAACTTCCCTGAGGTCACCCAGGTAATCACAGCCAGGCCTGGAACCCAGACCTTATAAGTTCAAAGACATTGCTCCTTCCTCCATATTCTGAGCTTCTTGAGTGGCCATAAAATCTTGGTTGATTTTTTAAAATGCTTAGCAGAAGGATCCCCTCTGGCCAATAGTCCTTTGTGTCCCTTGAATAAGCTATTTATCTTAAATGCCTCCTTTTCCCCTCCCCTCACTTTCCTCTGAGTTCTCTGCAATTTGGTTTTTTTTAAACTTACCACCCAACTATAAGTGTTCTCTCTGAAGTTACTAACATTGTCTCAGTCACCAGAGCCATTATCTTCTTAATAACCATTGTTCTGGAGCATGGGTTGATACTGCTGGCCACTATCTCCCCTGGAGACTCTGGCTTCTGGTGATTTCAGGATGCTTTTTTCTTTTGTTTTCCTCCCACCTCCCTGCCTCCTCTTATCCATCCTTCCTCTTATGGATGATCCTTATGGATCATCATCCAGATCAAACCCAGCATTTGTGGGAACTTTATGGCTTTATCTTGGAGCCTCTTCTCTTTTCTCCAGCCTCTCTCCTGGTGACCTCTTCAATTCCCCAAGGTATAATTATTATCTCAATGCTAAGAACTCCAACATCTGTACAGGTGGATCCTGCCCGATGTTCTCCCCTGAGCTTTAGTCTTACCCCACTTATTAGACACTTTGAGCTGACTGTGTTGCTTTAAACTTAATGTTTCCAAATTAGAGCTTACCATCTTTATTCCCCAAACTCTCTCCATTTCCAAGTTTCTCTGTTATTGTTGAAGTTACCCTAATTCTTCATTCTCCCAGGTTTGCAATCTTGGTCTTCAGCCACTCCTTCTTCTTCTTCTTCTCTCTCTCCCTTTCCCTCTTCTTCTTCTCTCTCTCCCTTTCCCTCTTCTTCTTCTTCTCTCTCTCCCTCTCCCTCTTCTTCTTTTCTCTTTCCCTCTCCCTCTCCCTTTCCCTCTCTATCTCCTTCTCCTTCTTCCTCTCTTCTTCCTCTCTTCTTCTTCTTCTTCTTCTTCTTCTTCTTCTTCTTCTTCTTCTTC
>JAJPUD010001593.1:176476-187902 GCA_023553655.1 Myrmecobius fasciatus
ATATATATATATATATATATATATATATATATATATATATATATATACACACATCCCCAAAGCTTTCTAAGTACCTGTAACTTTCCCCTTAAATCCCAACCACCCTCCCTTTTTTCCTCATTCTAAACTTGATAATGTTGCTGATGATGATGAAGAAATTTCCCCTGAGCAATGATGAAGACCTTCAGCTATTACCTCTATTATACTGATTTCTCCTTCTATATCTCTTCCTTTATTGTTTTTCCTTTTCCTATATACATTCTTGCTTGACGCCATCCTTTTGTTAACAAGAAGGTTCTACAGTGAGTTAGCTTGGAGCTTCAGTTCAAGCTTAGCTTCTGTCACTTATTTGCTTGGTAAACCATATGGCTTCTCTAACCTCATTTTCATTCTTAGCAAACCCACTTTGCATCTGAGAAAACTGAGGCTCATGGTGAGGGAAATGTCCCTGCCCCTTGGAAATCATGAGTCCTTGAAAAACTGGAGGCAGGGAAGTAGCAGGGGATTGATTATAGGAGTTCAGGGTGACTTGTGTTTTTGCAGAAGAGAGCCAGGGTTTGCCCAGCCCCAGTATAAACTCTATTGAATTGTTGATTGGTTCCTTGGATCCAAACCACCTTGGAGGCAGCCTTCTGAGCCCAGGATGGATCTGGATAGATGGTCCCATCCTGAATTACTGTGTCCTAAAGATGCAAGTCTGCAAATAAATCCATTCCTCTCCTGATCTTCAGCAGCAATCAGGAAAGAGCCACTGATTACAACAAACAGGATCCAAAAATGCCAGCAGCACAACTCACCCAAATGGACCCTATTTGTCAGAGAATCTGCCCACTTTCCCCCTGCCAAGCAGGTGCGGCCTTCAGGGCTTTTCTGAGCTGCTGCTTGTCTTCGGTGGCAGGGAGATTTCATTTTGGCTTTGTTAGAATTTTAATTAAAACGGGAAGTTTTAATTTTGCTTACAAGTTGTAAGAATCTGACTTCGGGCTACAATTTACTGGCATTCCAGATGTAGAAATCCTCTACAGGAAGTAAAAGGAAGAGAAAAGCCCACATAATCTTAGAGCAATTAAAGGGAATCAGTTATGTTTTCCTTAAGTAAAAGCAAGCACCTGCTACCTCGGTGCAGAAAGCTAAATACGTTTCCTTGGCCAGCCCCCTTGGTGAGATTGTTGGCAAGGGCACCCATCTCTTTCTGACAGTTTCACGGTAGGTTTATCTGGCCATCCCATGGTGCTTTGCTCTCTAGACACACCTACATATCCTTTCTCAAGACTTCCAAAAATTGAAGAATAAACACTTGACTTCAGTCAATTTGACAGGAAGCACTGGGCTAAAGGGGGCTATGGTCCAGCATTACAATCTGTTGAAAGCAGAGGAAGAAAAATAGAGTTTAGCACAGATGCTGCTGAAATTATGGCAGCATTTAGAAGAAGGTCATGTGGAAAACCAAGGAAAATCTTAGCCTTGGAATGGGATTCAGAAATAGTAGGAAGGAGGATAATCCCAGGCTCGATCTGTCCTAGCTGGAGTTGCCAACGTAAGCTGTGGTTACTGGAACTTCAGCAAGATAGGAACAAAAACCCTTGTAGGAGATGAAACTTTTTACTGATGAGACATTTCCCTGGAGTCTACTGGAGTGTGAAGGAGGCTTGGATTTGAAATGAGAGGATCGGGATTTGAATCCCTGCTTTATCATTCCACTCTGTGAGAAGCAATAGGGCATAAGAGATCAGGGCTAGGTATGTAGTCAGGAAAGCTTGGGCGGGAATCCTGTCTCAGACCATTATTAGATGTGTGACCTTAAGCACATCCCATAAATTCTCAGGGCTCTAGTGACCTCATCTCTAAAAGAGAAAATAATAGCAATAAAGCTATTACTGTTATGATGAAGGACATGTGAAATAACCCATGGAAAGCACTTTGAAAACTTTAGAGTAGTGGTATCAAACTCAAAGAGAAAAGGGCCATTAAACTGCTGCCAGCTGCAGACTTGGAAAACTGCATATTAATATTGCCTTTAGTCTATTTTTTGTTGTATTTATTTTCTTTCATATCCCCACCCACAATTAAGAAACCACCTGTAAATTTATCCAAAACATTTCCATAAAAGTCAAGTTGTAAAAAAAACAAAACAAACAAACAAAAAAAACAACATAGATCTCTCACCCTAATGACAATAAAAACTCTCAAAAAATTAAGTTAAAAAAAAGAAAGATAGAGAATGCTTTAGTCTGTATTCAGACATGAGCAGTTCCTTCTCTGGGGATGGATAAGACTTTTCATCATAAGTCCTTCAGAGTAGTTGTGGATGGTTGTACTACTGAGAATAGCAAAATCATTTACAGCTGATAATGCCAGACATTGTTATTATTTTGTATACAGTACATTTCATTTTCCTTGAGTTCATTGAGGACTTTCCAGGCTTTTTTTTTTCCCTGAGCGCATCCTGCTCATCATTTCCCATAGAACAATAATATTCCATCATAAAAACTACCACACTTAATTGATCCATTGCCCAATTGATGGGAATCCCTCAATTTTCATAGACTATTTTTTGACAAGGCAATTGGGGTTAAGTGACTGAGGCTAGATTTGAATTTAGATCTTCCTGACTCCAGGGCTGGTGCTCTAATTCCTGTATTATCTTGCTGTCCCATTTAAGCTATTATTAAAGCAAATTGTTTTTCTTCTCTGGACCTCAGTTTCCTCATCTGTAACATGTTATACCATGTGACCTGTAAGGTTCCTTACAGGTTTAGTTGCTGAGACTATTATCATCTGAGTGATCTTGGGCTGGTCATTCAGTTTCTTCAGCTGTAACCTGAGGTCAATGGGCTTCCTGACTTCTGAGTCTTCTTCCAGGCTGGCCTATATCTTATTTAGGAAAAAAAAATAATATACCTCTGAAATTTGGTTTACCATATTGATATTTGTCATTGTCCTTTCAGTTCATGTTGCAAAAGGCTTCTGTCAGCAGGTCCACACAAATAGTGATTGCTTTCCTCACTGCTGATCCTTAGGCAACTACAGGTGACTGTGGATGCTACTAAGGGCTACCTGCATATACCCCCAATAAAGAAAGTGCTGGTTCTGGTACCTTTCCACCCTGAAATGTGGGGGATTTTCTTGTTATTATAGAGTCTGAGAACTGGAAGAGACTTTAAACCCCAAGACTTACTTTTATTTCATAGGAGAGGAAACTGAATCAATCAGTCAACAGGCATTCATTAAGCACT
Organism: Myrmecobius fasciatus; assembly: GCA_023553655.1. Lineage (NCBI taxonomy): Eukaryota > Metazoa > Chordata > Mammalia > Dasyuromorphia > Myrmecobiidae > Myrmecobius > Myrmecobius fasciatus. The sequence goes on from JAJPUD010001593.1 coordinate 179,713, forward strand.
CTGAGCCAGACACTATGCTAAATACTGTGAATCCAAAGAAAATCAAAACAGTCCCTACCCTCAAAGAGCTTACATTTTAATCAGGGATATGACATGTAAGCTACTAGTTACATGCAAGGTAGATACAAAACAGAATATGAATTCTAGGGAGCACTAGTAACAGGAAATGGGAGAACTTGTGGGACAACCAGGGCAAAAGCATGACAATGAGAAATGAAGTACATATGATGGACTTTAATTATTACCTTATTTTTTTTAAGCATTTCCAGAATCATTGAGTGACTTATCAGTTGTCCCAGAGCTGGTCATTTTCAGAACTTAAATTTGAAATTGAGTTTCTGCCATCAAGTTTTTGCTGATGGCCTTTCAATTGCAAAACAGGTGTTCCAGACATGTTGAGAAAGCTTTGGAGGATCCTAGTAAAATTATTTTCTTCCGTCATCTTTTGTATGGCATGCATACATTACAGGAAAGGGGAAAGTTAGTTAAGAGTGATCAGTGGCTAGAAGGGTAATAATCTAGAAGCCAAGAGACTCCTTAGCATTGAAATCCTATAAAAGCCACTTTGATTTTGATGAATCAAGGCCATATTCCAAATTCGGTCACCATTTGTATTCATGTTGTCACTCGGCTTCCTTCCTGGCTCACTCTCAGTGACAGATCAGTGGTGACTGATGGCCAAGTTACACTCCTCTGCCCACTCAACAGGTCAAGCCCCAGGAAAATGATCTCCCCAAACTCCAGTCCATCATTTTCATAGTGTCTCTGTTGTTACTTATTCATTTATAATCGAGCATATTCTTTCAAGAGATTGATAAAGAAAGGACGGACAAGTGAAGGTGAAGATTTTCTTGGAGGATAAAACAGGCAGCTTAGGGAAAGGGGCAGAAATGTGCCATTCTCTCCTTGCTGAATTTTATTTTCAAGACATGTTAGGCCTAACCTTCCTACAATGTAGTGTGCTTTTTAGAAATATATGGGTCGTGAGCCATTGGATATTTTTAGGGATTATGAACTCTCTGAGCACAGGCCCTGGTTCTTAATCATCTTTGTATACCCCCACATACATAGACACACTTCTCGCTGCCTAACATCCTTAGGTATAGTAGACACTCATAATTTCTTCTTGAGTCAATAAATACGTCAACTTACATGAAAAATTTGATTCAGGGATAAACATAATATGAAACCTATGGTAGACATGACTATGGGCCATTGGCCTTTTGGTTTTGCTGACATCTTGCCTGTTTCTGAGTTTGTCCTTTTGATTAATTATCATGTAGTAGCCAGGTTTGGTATCTCAGAGAATATCTAGACCTTCATATCTGAATTTGTCTCACTCCAGAGTTTATTGCATTTTATACAAATCATGTGCATAATAACACAAGAAACAATGTGTCCACCATCTCCTATCACTATACCAATCATGGTATAGGTTGGGTTGGAAAAAATATGGGTATTGACAGAATTTCTTTGGAGTCAAGGCTAGACTCATGGCTATTTAGCAATCATTTTGCTTGTCTTTATATTTTCTTCTTCATCCTATCTATGGAGTGGATAGGCCTTAAAGAGATTGGGAAATGACTTACCTAAGATCTTTTGTAAACAGATGTATGGTACCAAAATGTCCATATGGCTGTAGCCATTGTTATTATTCAAAATTATTCACAAATTTTTTTTCTGATTTGCTAGTTTTATTTTATTATAAGTTTTATTATCAGTTATAAATTGACAAATGAACTGAAAATCTTAAAAACTCAGAGTTAGCATGGACCATAGAGACCATCTGGCCCATTTAGCATAGTGCCTATCACATTGATCAATCTTCTACATCAACAGCTACCTGCTCTAAAACATACTCCAGAAGTAGAATCCAACCTTTGTGGGTAGTCCTTTAGGGACCAAGAATCCCTCTTACAACTTCAGGCCCCTCAATCTACTTTTGATCAGTTCTCATTGTTAGAGAACTTCTCTTCATATTGCACTTAAATCTGAGCCTCTGCCACTTCCACTCAGTGTTGCTATTTCCCACTTCTGGAGCTAAACATAAGAAGTCTAAATCCTATTCGTATGCCCAGACTTCAAATATTGGAAAGCGACAATTGCGTTCCTTTAAATCTGCTCTTCACCAGAATAAACTTTCTCCAACTTCCATAGATAAAACCCTTAACTTTTTGGGCTGTCATAAAAAAGGATTGACAATCTGACCTTGCAATCCACTAAAAGTTCCAGGTCTTTGCTGGATGAATTATTGTTGAACTTCATTTTATTTTCATGAAAATGATTTTTTGAACCCAAATATAAAACTTTGCTCTGCTCATTATTACATTTAATCATTACTTTTATCCCAGCATTCTAGCCTGTTAAGATTGTTTTGAATCTTGAATCTGTTATTTAGTAGGTTAGTTGCCTTTGACCATGTGATTAATGAAAATATTAACTAAACACAATAGGGTTAAGCACAAATCCTTGAACACTGCTCTGGAGATATCCTACAAAGGAGATATTATAAAGTCATAACTCTAAATATAGGCCACTTAGTTTACCCTTCCATTTATAACTCAAGAAACTGAGGCCCAAGAATGTTTAGTCACTTGCCTTTGATCACACAGATATCAGAAAAGATTTGAACCCAGGTTCTCTGACTTCAGAATTAGTGTTCTTTTCACTGTTCCAAATTAAGGCATTAAAGATTACTCTTTGTGTCTGACCATTTTAATGACTCAATAGTTTCCTTAATTCTAGTATTTTCTGTCTCACATCACTGTAGCTTTCTTTCCAGAATCATAAAAGATTTTGTCCATTGGTCTACTTCAGTCCAATTCAATGATATCTAAAATGTTTCCTTGATCTATATTGACTGGTAATGACACAATTAAAAAAGGAAATAGGTCCATTTGGTCAGACTGGGTTTGATTATTATAGTTACTAAACTATATAACCTCTTCCTAACATACAAAGGTTAGCAAATAACAAATCAATAGAGAAACATGTCCCAACATACAACAAGAGGATTGGACTGAGAGGCAAACAAAACAAATTGTGCCATTGAAAAGTGAGAATAGAGGAGAATAATAAAAGTTGAAACAGACCCACCAGGGATGCATGAGAACATGATGATTCCACAGTGCACTGACTGTAGTTGGGTGTTATCCATTTAAAATAGCTTCAAGCACTCTGTGGCAGCCAGCGGACATAGTTGAAAAGGCACTGGTCGGGATTCACCAAGACCTGAGCTTGAATCTTGCTTTGGATATGTACTAGCTGTGTAATACTGATCAAGTCATTCATTTCTTTGTTCCTCAATTTATTCACCAGTAAAATGAGAGACTTAATATTTTTAAGGTCTCTTCCAGCACTATATCTATGATTTTATGAAAGAAGGAAGCACTGAGTCCTAAAAAATAATGTTAAATAAGAAGTGACAGTGAGACTGAGTTAGTGAGAACTTTGAAAATCATTTAAGCAAAAAAGAAAACAAATGTGATTGATTCCAAGTATTCATTCTCTATTTAATTAAAGATGTATTTATTAATCATTTACTATGTATGAAGTGCTGAAAATAGATAGGGACTGAACCTTGAATTTCCTTAATATAGGAAACTTCCAGGTAGGGGAAATTCATACATTAATGTAGATATATATATCTTTTCTGTCACTTTTAGTCTTAAATTATTGAGTAGGGCCACAGGCCAATATAAAACTTGAATCTAAATTTTTTGGACACCAAGATCAGCTCTCTATACACTGGACAACACTACAAAGACCAAGGTTAAACAGCTCTACCCTCAAGGAACTTAGAGTTTGGGGGCATGAGATCATCAATAACTGGGGAATCCAGGAATAGCCTCTTGAATAAAAGAGTACTTCAGTTGACTCTTGCAAGGAGGGACCAACACTTGCATGAGGCAAAAGTGAGGTGGTACAATATTTTCTTCAGGGATATCAGGGACAGCTATGTGGGAAAATTCACACAAAGACAAATAGATCTTTCTAGATAAAGAAAACCACTTTATCCAAAAATTAAATGCACGAATCATTAAAATATACTTTATCATGTGAACAAAGCTCATAGTTTTGAACCTGAAGGTTTCTATCTTTCTGGGACAAGCACTTACCTTCTTATTGCCCCCAAATCCAAAAAAGTGAGTATTGTAATTACTGATATTCCTATTTTACAGATGAGGAAACTGAGGTGAGAAGAGGCTTAAATCACTTGCTTGTGAAGTCCTGATTTTAGATCTTTAACCTGGGCATTCAGCCTCCTAGTCTCCACATCTGGAGCTTTCTTTTTAATCCTAGTCTCCTCTCAGCTTCTCATTCAGTAGCACTTTACCATCTCTTTTCCCCTTATCTCCAGTTGTCAAAGACTTCCAATACATGAGTTTTCAGATTTTTTATATATGTTTGCTTTTATTTGCTTTGACCTGGCCCTCTTCTCTATGCAAAGCTGTATTTTCACTCTAAAATAATAGTTAATGGGATGTAATGATAAAGAGGTCTAAGTGGAACTCACCCCCCCATTTTAATGTTCAGAGATGAGTTTATTTATTTATTATTATTTTTGGCTTTTTGCTGAGGCAATTGAGGTTAAGTGACTTGCCCATGGTCACACAGCTAGGGAATGTTAAGTGTATGAGATCAGATTTGAACTTAGGTCCTCCTGACTTCAGGGCTGATGCTCTATTCACTGCTCACCTAGCTGCCCCACAGATGAGTTTATTTAAAGAAACTCTCCTCTCCATTGAATTCTGCCAGGATGTGACTTAGGTCATTTAAATCATTTCAGGTTTCTTTAAAAACATAAGATCAGGGCCCTCAAAGTTTGTCTAAATGTGTAGCCCTGATAATAGTTGATTTTCATTTGGTTCTCTCAGGCTGATAGGTATGAACCAGATTAAAATTTAATTGGGCCACATGTAATGAAATAAATAAGCATGCCATAGAACTTAGATAATGTTAATGTGTGTTTTTTAAAAATCAGTCTATGAGTTGCAGGGATCCTTATGTAGGGTTTGGTGACCTCTAGATTCTACTTGGGTTTGACTTGAGTTTGACTGGTTTAGAGAATAACCAGGACATCAAGATGAACAGATTTACCTAAAGTCACATAACAGTTCACAGCCAAGCTGGGATTGGAGCAAAAGACTCTGACATCCTGTGTCATTGACTTATGTCTTCCTTTGGCGTGTGGACTGGCATAGATGGCCACTGTATTCCAACTCTCAAATTCTCTTATTCTGGGACCCGCATTTATTTGCTTAATGATGGAGATACCTGGGTGCCTGTTCTTGAGGGCATCCCCTTCTGTAAATGAAAATTTCAACTTCTTCTCACCGCAGAATTATGGGGATGAAAGCCATCTAAATGGCATTTAGTACAACTCCTTTATGGGAAACTGAGTCTTGGTGAGGTTAAGTTACTTGGCCAAGGTCACCCAGGTCATAAGAGTCAGAGAGGGAGTTTGAGAAGTTGTCCTGGGTCTCCCAAACCACTCTATTCTTTCTCCTATACCATACTATCTCGATGCATGGGACCATTTTATTTGATCTTTACGCAGAAGGCAAGGCCAGAAATATTTTGATTTAAAAAACAGCATTGGAGTTGGGGGAGAGGCTTGTGGATACTCAGTGCTGCAGACCTGGGATTGTATTCCCTCTGACCTTCAAGCTGGAGACATTACCTCATCAGGCTCAAGCAATCTGGGGCAAGATGTCTGACACCGAACCCATGAGTGATGCCATCAGTCCTGACAATTGCTGGCTGCTGGGAAAGCTAGAGCATGGGCAATGGGGAAATTAATTTGGCGAACTGTCTCATTAGGCCAATGGAGAGGCTCAAGTCTGACTCTCATTTGATGGACAGATCAGGGCTGGAGAGGGCTTCACTCGCCAGTTGGGCTTTGGAGCAGCTGAGCTGATGATTATGTTTCCTGGGGGGAGATTTCCTTCAAGTGCTTTTCCAGAGCTGGATATCTCTGTGTGACGAGCAAAAACTCTTAGTCTTTGCATGCAAGTTTTAAGCATATCTGCTCAATCAGCAAAGCTGGATGGGCTCTGAATGCTACTTACGAACATTTGAACTTTCCTGTTTTCTTATAACCCAATCTTTCTTATAGGTATTAAATGGGAACCAGATGAGAATGGAGTCATTGCTTTTGACTGCAGAAACCGAAAATGGTAGGCAATACAGTCAACCACTGAAATTTATTGAAGAAAAGCAAAATGGGAACCTTTAGGAGTAATTTTTATTTTAAAATTTTGACTTTTGATCTAGGTATATCCAAGCTGCCACTTCTCCAAAAGATGTTGTTATTTTAGTGGACGTGAGCGGGAGCATGAAGGGGCTCCGCTTGACCATTGCCAAACAAACAGTGTCTTCAATTTTGGATACCCTGGGAGATGATGACTTCTTCAACATCATTGCTGTGAGTCCATCTGTTTTATATTAGTTCTGCATTTCATTTTTATTTCATATCTTTTGATATCAGTGAGTGAGCAATGGTAGTAGCTATGTGGAGGTGGAATCTAGAAACTGGGGTCCATCGGATTGGGGCTGACCATCCTCCACTGCTAGAAGGCACAACCTTTTTTTGTCAATGAGTCGGGGTTAGCTTTGTTCAAGGTTCAATTCAAGGATCACTTCCTATATGATATATCTCCTGCTTCTTCAATTTGCTAGTCTTCTGGGAGGATGTTGGACTTTTTTGGTAGTTACTTAGCTATATTTATGTTCTTGCCATTCACACTAGCCCTACCTTCTCCCCCAATCACTTTCCATCCTGTATCATGTAGAATTCTTCAGGTTAGAAGTCATTTTGTTTTTGTTTTTAGATTTACAGGGCATAGCCTGAAACATAATAAATATGTAGGTAATGCTTGATGAAAAAAATCAATGAAAGGATGAAATGTAACCTTTTGTGACAATAGATCTAAATGATTAAGTGGACCTTAGAGAATGATACCACTTCCTAATCTATGGTTGTTTTTGTTGTTGTTCAGTTATTTTAATCATATCTGATTCTTCATGACCCTATTTGGGATTTTCTTGGCAAAAATATTTGAGTAGTTTGTCATTTACAGATGAGGAAACTGAGGCAAACAAATCTGAAGTTAGATTTGAACTCAGAAACATAAGGCTTCCTAATTCTAGACTTGGAACTCTATCCACTGTGCCACCTTGTTGCCCAACCTATGATAAGGCTTTTACATGGAGAAGAATATGAGAAAAAAATTTTACTTGATTTCTATACTCTATATATTTAGTTCATTATTGATTATTCAATATTAAATCCATTATTACAAGGCAGCATGATGGCTAACCCTAACCCCAAATGCACAGTGGTTTTGAAGTCAGGGATACTTGAGATTAAATCTAGCTTTAGATTCCTGCTAGCTATGTGACCCTGGGCAAGTTATTTCAACTTAATTTGCCTCAGTTTCCCTCTCTAAAATGAGGGTAATAATGCTATCTCCATCCCAGGGTTGTTGTGAGGATCAAATGAGATCACTTTAAAGCACTTAGCATGGTGCTCTAAGTATTATAGAGCTCTGATTACTTAACCACCTGGCAATATTTTTAATTTTAATATGTTTCTGAAGTTTAGTTTTCTAGCCATATCCTTTACTCCAATTTCTTCCTCATATAGTTGAAGTTGTATCTCCCACATTATCTATTCAAAACTTCAAGTTGCAAGTTTATGATCCATTGTTTTTGAATGCCTTTCCATTTTCACTTAAGCAGTGGGGTGATCATCCTGGTCAAAGTTGATCTAGGCAAACATCCAGGTGAAAAATCCTAAGAGAAAATTGACTTTATGATGAATAGGATCAGGATCAGAAAAACCACAATGTACTTATTTGTTTAGGCTTACATTGGTCTACTCGGGAGGGAAGGAAGGAGAGGAAAAAGAGACAGACAGACTAACAAACTGACAGATGGATAGACAGAAAGAGACAGGCAGAGTGACATAGGAAGAGAGACAAATAGATATATAGAGACAGAGACAGAGGGAGAGAGACAGACTGACAGATAGAGAAAGACAGAAGGAGAGACAGACTGACATGGATAGACAAAGACAGACAGAGTGTCAAAGAGAGACATAGACTGACAGATGGATAGACAGAGTCAGACAGAAAAAGAGACAGATGACAGATGGATAGACAGAGATAGACAGTGACAGAGGGAGAC
>JAJPUD010001593.1:187912-206575 GCA_023553655.1 Myrmecobius fasciatus
ACAGATGACAGATGGATAGACAGAGATAGACAGTGACAGAGGGAGACTGACAAATAGACAGAGACAAACAGATGACAGATGGATAGACAGAGATAGACAGTGACAGAGGGAGACTGACAAATACACAGAGAGACAGACTGACAACAGATAGAGAGATAGACAAAGACAGAGGGAGAGAAAGAGAGTGCTGGACAGACTAACAGATGGACAAATGGATAGACAGACAAACAGAGTCAGAGGGAGCTGCAGGCAAAGTGACAGATATACAGAAACATACAGAGGGAGAGAAAGAGAGACAGACAAACTGACAGACAGACAGAGACAGAGGAAGACAAATAGACAGATAGACATAGGGAGAGAGACAGACAGACAGGCTAACAAACTGACAGATGGATAGACAGACAAACAGAGACAGAGGGAGATGAAGACAGTGAGACAGATACACAAAGACAGAGAGAGGGACAAATAGACAGCAAGATAGAGACAGAGACAGAGAAAGAGAGAGACAGACAGTCAGAGACAGATACAGAGAGTGATACAGGAGAGGAAGGAAGGAAGGAAGGAAGGAAGGAAGGAAGGAAGGAAGGAAGGAAGGAAGGAAGGAAGGAAGGAAGGAAGGAAGGAAGGAAGGAAGGAAGGAAGGAAGGAAGGAAGAGAAATGAACCTAACACAGGCATGTCCTAGCACTGAACTCTGCATGGAAAAGAATCAATGGAAATCATTTTCTATTTTATTACATTCTCAAGCATAAGGCAAAGAGAGAAAGGTACACAGAATATTGAGAACAAAGCCTTGTGTCCAGGGAGGATTGGCTGCCCAGTCCCTTAGCTTGTTGGCCTTCATAGTTCTTCTGGAGGTGATGGTTACAACATTTCTCTAGGAAAGTTGCTCACAACAGGACTATCAAAGGACAGAAGATCTCACTTCTAGCAAGTGGGGAAAGCAAGACAATTCTTCAGAGACCTACAAAAAATCTTTATTCTTTTTATTTCTGTGACTATTACAGTGATTACTATCTATGCCCAGCACACACTGGGTACTAACGCTGATAGAAACAAAGAAGGGGTTCAGGGACAGCATAGAAAGGGCATTTGGGAGAGCAAAGCATTATTTTACTAAAAATGGAAAGAGTTCCAATGTGAAAACAAAAGGGAAAAGGCTACCTGCTATGAGAAATTATTATTGCTGTGTCTGTACATGAAAGGTGGGAAAATGTCACCCAGATGAGAAAAGATTGCTGAACACTTGAAGCTAAGTACTTGATGGGAGTAAGGGGCAATTTTCTTTCTTTTAAGTCTTGATGTGATGACTCTCCAGGTGGGTGAGAAGTCCTACAATTCTGATAAAAGGAAAAAACCTGAATGATAGAAGTTGGCTCAGTATCCTGCTGAAGGGTACCCAATCAGCAATTGGTTGGCCTAATAGTCAACAAAGATCTGTATGGAGTGAGAAATAGAAATGATATTATTGTCAGATTTGAGAGAGCAGCCATCCAGAAGATTGTGAGCTGAGAGATTCAGTAAATAGAGCACTAACTTTACAACCAGGAAGTTGGAAAGTTTCTCCAGTAGTGATGGAGATCTCCAATTATCTAGTGGCAGTCTGGCTTTGACCAAAGCAGAACAATTAATAAAATAGTAATTTGCCTTAATTAGCATTTTCTTTTCTTTTTTTCTTTTTCTTTTTTTTTTAAATTTTATTTTATTTGCAAAACATATGTATGGGTAATTCTTCAACATTAACCCTTACATAGCTTTCTGTTACCAATTCCCCCCCCCAGCTCCCCACCCCTCCCCTAGATGGCAGGATATCCACTACGTGTTAATTATGTTAAAATAGTTGGCAAATCGAATATATGTATACATATTTCCAAACTTATCATTGTTGTGCAAGAAAAATCGTATCTACACAAAAGACATAATAGATAAAGGAAACACAATGTAAGCAAACATCAATCAAGAATATGAGAATGTTATGTTGTGGTCCACATTTCACACCCCTCTCTCTGGGTGTATATGACTTTCTTCAGTGAACAATTGGAAGTGGTTTGAAACATTTCATTGTTGAAGGGAGCCATGTCCATCAGAATTGATCGTCATATAGTATTGTTGTTGCCATGTACAATGATCTCCTGGTTCTGCTCATTTCACTCAGCATCAATTCATGCAAGTCTCTCCAGGCCTCTCTGTAATCGTCCTGCTGGTCATATCTTACAGAACAATAATATTCCATAATATTCATATACCATAATTTGTTCAGCCATTCTCCAATTGATGGGCATCCTTTCAGTTTCCAGGTTCTAGCCACTACAAAAAGGGCTGCCACAAACATTCTTGCACATGTGGGACCCTTTCCTTCTTTTATGATTTCTTTGGGATATAGGCCCAATAGAAATGCTGCTGGGTCAAAGGGTATGCACAGTTTGATAACTTTTTGAGCATAGCTCCAAATTGCTCTCCAGAATGGCTGGATCCATTCACAGCTCCACCAACAATGCATCAGTGTCCCAGCCCTCCCACATCCCCTCCAACATTCATAATTAACTTTTCCTGTCATTTTAGCCAATCTGACAGGTGTGTAGTGGTACCTCAGGGTTGTCTTGATTTGCATTTCTCTGATCAATAATGATTTGGAGCACCTTTTCATATGACTACAAATAGTTTTAATTTCATCCTCTGAAAATTGTCTGTTCATATCCTTTGACAATTTATCGATTGGAGAATGGCTTGAATTTTTATAAATATGAGACAATTCTCTATATATCTTAGAGATGAGACCTTTATCAGAACCCTTAAATGTAAAGATGATTTCCCAATTTATTGCTTCCCTCCTAATCTTGACTGCATTGGTTTTGTTTGTACAAAAACTTTTTAACTTAATATAGTCAAAGTTATCTATCTGGTTTTCAATTAAGAGTTCCAGTTCTTCTTTGGACATAAATTTATTCCATCTCCATAGGTCTGAGAGGTAAACTATATTACGTTCCTCTAATTTACTTATAGTATCCCTCTTTATATCTAGATCATGAACCCATTTAGATCTTATCTAGGTATGTGGTGTTAGATGTGGGTCAAGCCCTAATTTCTTCCACACTAGTTTCCAATTTTCCCAGCAGTTTTTGTCAAATAGTGAGTACTTATCCCAGAAACTGGGGTCTTTGGGTTTATCAAAGACTAAATTGCTATAGTTATTGCCTAGTTTGTCTTGTCATTCTATCCTATTCCACTGACTACTCTATTTCTTAGCCAGTACCAAATGGTTTTGATGACCGCTGCTTTGTAATATAGTTTTAGATCTGGTACAGCAAGTCCACCATCATCAGCCTTTTTTTTTCATTAATTCTCTTGAAACTCTTGGCCTTTTGTTCTTCCAAATGAATTTTGCTACCATTTTTTCTAGATCTGTAAGATAATTTCTTGGGAGTTTGATTGGTATGGCACTAAATAAGTAAATTAGTTTAGGTAGTATTGTCATTTTTATTATATTCGCTCGTCCTACCCATGAGCATTTTAAGTTTTTCCAATTGACTAGGTCTGATTTGATTTGTGTGGAAAGTGTTTTGTAATTTAGTTCATATAGTTCCTGACTATCCCTTGGCAGATAAATTCCCAAATATTTTATACTATCAACAGTTATTTTGAATGGAATTTCTTTTTGTATCTCTTGTTGCCGAACTTTATTGGTAATATATAAAAATGCTGATGATTTATGTGGATTTATTTTGTATCAGCATTTTATTTTCCAAAAAAAGGGGAAAAAATGAAAGACCTAGTAAGGGAAATTTCTACGGCATTTACTCTGGAGAAGAGAAGACAAATGGAAGGACTACATGAGACAGTTTCCTATTTTTGAAAACCTGTAGAAGTCAGATAAAACTTCATAGAAGCATTGATTTCAAGCTGAAAGTGCCCTCAGAAGATATTAGTCTAAGCCCTTCCTTTTACAGATGAGGCAGCTGATCAAAACTGGGAGAGAGTGAACAGCCTTTCCAAGATCCCACTGGACTGGCTAAGTCATTTCTCTTCAGTCCAGTGCTTTTCTTTCTGCACTGAATCTTTTCTTCATTTTTAACTAAATCTAATGTTTTTTGTTCTGCTTGACTCCAAAAGGCACCAGGCGTGAAGAAATAACAGATGAAGGTGTATTTTTTTTTTCAAGAAAGACTCTTTAGGTTTCATGTCAGGAAACACTTCCTAAGAATGAGAACTGTGCCAGAGTAGGAAGCTCTGCACTGCAAAGTCACAGCTTCTTCCCCTATAGAATTTTTCTTATAGAGACTGGATGGGTCCATGGGGGACGGGGGTAGAGTAGGGAAATCTTATTCATGTATATTTGGGACTACCTGATGCTGAAAGTACTTCGGAAGTCTGACATTCTGAGACTCTGCCAGAGACCATTAGGTTTTCTATTTAAGTTACAGGACAAAATGCGGATTTATTTAGAAGTGACATCAAATTTTCTTTCTTTCTTCCTCCTCTTTTTTTCTCCCTTCTCATTTCTTCCTTCCTTTCTTCTTTCCTTCCTTCCTTCTTTTAGGCCTCTGTTTCTTGATTTTTTTAATGTTTCTAAATTTATCTATCCTTAGCCTTCCCAGAGGACCATCCCATGTAAGTTAAGATGGAAATAAGCTCACCAAAGTAAGGTAGTATTTAAAAAAAGTCTGATGTCATACATACTTCTGGCCTCTAAAAAATATGGGAAATAGCAAGGATGTCATGTCCAAGACCACCATATCTTTACAACTTTAAAGAACTGGAAAGAAGGAAGCCAGTAGAGTCCTCTGAGACATTCATTAGCAGCAGTGGCCCCCAAACTGGCCCATGCTACCACATTGTAGTGTGTGAGGAGGTATTTCTTTGGTAGCAAATTTGAATGAGCTAAAACTCTGTATTTGCAAACAAGGAAAGTTATTACAGCTGGATCATCTCTGCAGGAATATGCAAATGCTGCCTGATTGGTTCCTCTGTGCCTTAAAACATTTACTGTACTTTCTAAAGATAAGAGGTCATTAAAATGAGACTATCTTTCTTATTAATCTTTAATTAATTATTACTGAAGTATCAGAGGCTTAAATGAAGGAAAGCCTAATTACATTGGGAAGTCTTTATTGGGAGAGGTTTATTGACCCACTATCAAATCCAATCTATTCAAATAATCTGAGTTCATTAAGATGTACAAATATGTAAAGCATAATTATTAAGCTATTTAAATAGCCACATGCAGCCCATGCTTAATAATGGAATTGTCTTATCATAAGATAGGCAAGAAGCAAATTAAATATTTTTGTTCACTCCCTTAAAGCACTTGAGGGACAGGGAAAGGTGAGCCCTGTACTAAGTTTGCAGGTTCAGGATCTCAGATAAAATCCCCATTGCCAGCCTTAGTTGAAGTCCCTGGTTTGCCAAGGACTTCCTCTGTGACCTTGGTCAGTTCCTGGAACTGAAGTTTGGAAGGCTGGGATTTAGACATGTCGATGACCTTCCAAGGTTTGTGGACCCAAACAAATCACTAAACCTCTTCATCTGCAAATTTGAGACCATGCTAATTGTGCCTCTGGAGGATTTCTGGAGGAGAACATATCCATGTGGTATTTGACAAACCTTTTAATGCTCCAGAAATGGCAGTTGTTGTCTTCAGCCACCTAAGGGTCATTTATACCTTAGGGTCCTTCCTGCTCTCTAGTCTGTTCCATGATCATTAGGGTCGGCATTAGGACTCAAGTTGCATTGCTGTTCTACTGGGTCAGTCAATTAAGGCCCAGAGAGGTCAAGGGAAAGATGGACATGGACAAATATATTGACATGTCCATACATACTTGGTGGCGTATCTCTATCTAAGATTGTTTCAGGTTGGAAATCCTTTCCCCTAGTGCAGATCAGTAACTCAGTCAGGATTTAGTATCTTGGAAGGTACTCTAGAGTCCCATAATTTGCCTATAAATATAATAAGCAGTATGAGAAAATTTGAATCCATGTCTCCTTTTTTTTTTTTTTGCTTTTTCACTGAGGCAATTGGGGTTAAGTGACTTGCCCAGGGTCACACAGCTGTTACGTGTCTGAGACCAGATTTGAACTCAGGTCCTCCTGACTTCAGGGCTGGTGCTCTATCCACTGCGCCACCTAGCTGCCCCGAATCCATGTCTTCTTAAGTCTAAGAGCAGACTTTGGTGGTATATCCCTCATGCCTCATGAGTCATATATCTTATCATTTTATATTATGTCATATCATGTCATATCTACGATGATGATACCCTATAATATAGAATTATGCAAAATGTTATACTAGAATATTATCTTATATGATATACCATGCTTTTATAGACCATAACATGCCATACTATATATATACAGTATATTTATGCATATATAAAAGTATATATACTGTACACGTCTCTTTCTAGGACCTTGAAAGTCTCAGAAGTATCAGAAGGAAAGTCTAATTACACTGTGAATTTTTTGGGGCGGAAAAAATTAACAGTAAAAGTAAATGTCACGAATTGTTATTTACATCATAGTATTTGTAAATAATAGTAACCCTATAATTAGTTCAGTAATTATATTAGCAGTTTGAGCTATTCATTGGAGAATTTTTTCTACACAAATTAAATTCCATTTTTCTAATGTAGTCAAGACTAGGAGTGTGATATTTATTTGGAAAGCACATTAAAATATCACAGACCTAAAGAAACACTTCCCTAAAACCTGAAAAAGGGGGGTATTCTAATTGGCAACATTTCTTATGGCTTTCATGGTCTCGAAAATGCTTAGATGATTCCTTTTCTCTGCTCTGTTCCCACTTGTCATCCCACCTCTTCCCTTATTTCTCCCCCAATGAAATTAACATCTGAATGTCCTTAAACCAAGATCATATCCTGACATTTTGTGCTCCTTCTAAAGACTGCCAATAGGGGCAGCTAGGTGGCACAGTGGATAGAGCACCAGCCCTCCACCTGAGTTCAAATTTGGTCTCAGACACTTCCTAGCTGTGTGACCCTGGGCAAGTCACTTAACCCCAATTGCCTCAGCAAAAAGCAAAAAAAAAAAAAAAAAAAAAAAAGACTGCCAATAGGTTCAGTGACAATAGAATGAAACCCTCTTTAGTCTATGTAATTAAATCAATCTTTGTCACATAAATGCTGTCCATGATCCCAAGAGAATGGGAAGATACAGTCTTCTTTCTCTCTCAACCTTTTCTTGGTGAAAATGCTAGTGAAGAGTAGGCTTCTTTAAAGGAAAAAAAAGTGCAGTGAAAAGGTGTCAGTCAGTTTCTTATAATCATTATTATTGCACTTCTACTAGAAGATAGGAGTGGGCTAATCATGGGGATGCACAGGCAGGTGAGGGCATAAGTCCCAACCTCAAGGATCTTACTTACATTATGGGGGGAATGATAGAAAAATAACTAGGAAGATGCAAAATGTATTCAAAGGGAAATGGGAGGTGATCTCAGAGGTAAGGAACTGGTTCCTGTAGGAAATGGAGGGAGGAGTAAAACTGGGAAAAAAACTTCCTATATAATAGAATATTCCAGCTGAATCTTGAAGGACACCAGAGGAAATAAGAGACAGAGAGAACAGAATTCCAGACAACAAACCTGAATCTGAAGATAGAGAACTTGGATTTGTGTGATCTTGAACAAGTCACTTGACATTTAAAATATTGGAACCCTAAATATCATTGACTAATTTTTTTTAAAAGATCAGATGGATCATTTCATATCATGAATACTTTAGGAATTTTGAAATTTTAAAGCTGATTGAAAACACATCTGGGGGCAGCTAGGTGGTGCAGTGGATAGAGCACCAGCCCTGAAGTCAGGAAGACCTGAGTTCAAATCTGGGCTCAGACACTTAACATTCCCTAGCTGTGTGACCCTGGGCAAGTCACTTAACCCCAATTGCCTCAGCAAAAAGCAAACAAACAAACAAACAAACATCTGTATATTCAGAGTTCAGATTTTCACATATTTGTAAAGCGAAGCATCTTAAAAATGGTAGGCAAAATTGTCCTCTACTCTGTATCTTTATTGCACATGAAGCTTCTGTGTAAATGATCTAACCTATTCCAAAGTTTAATTAAGCACTGTGTGCCTTTGTGATGACTAAACTTAACATTCTCTTCTGCTTCAAAAAAAATTATTTGAGGCACTGAGTATGATTGTCAAATTCACATTAGAACAAAGACATATCCAAACAGCATTTTACTACAGGTGTTTTATACTCTAGATTTAATTAAAAGAAGTTTAAAATTGTGTATAATCTTCACACGAATTTCTTTAATCTTCTCAACAAAAATATTATCTCATAAAAACATGACCTGAAGCAATGATGTACTTTTATAAGTTTAAACATATGCTAAAACATGATCTTAAAGTTCCAATAATTGAAGCTCTTTGCATCAACATCCATAGGTGCATTACAAAACATGTCCTTTCTTCTTCCATAAAAACAAAATAATCATCCATGCATGCACAATGACAATATTTTAAAAAAATAAAAGATCATATATGAAACTTGCAGTTCAATTCAAGAAAATTACTGGCAAACTGAATATACTTTTTTCCTTTCATTTTTTTCTTTAAAAAAATTATAGGGTTTTATTTGTCTAAATACAAGCAAAGATATTTGCTTGTTTTTATATTTATCTTTGCAAAACCTTGTGTTCTATATTTTTCTTCCTCTCTCCCCCCTCCTCTCCAAGGCAGTAAGCAATCAGATATAGGCTATTTTTTATTTTATAGTTCTTTTTCAAAATTTTATTAAAGCTTT
Source organism: Myrmecobius fasciatus (assembly GCA_023553655.1). Taxonomy (NCBI): domain Eukaryota; kingdom Metazoa; phylum Chordata; class Mammalia; order Dasyuromorphia; family Myrmecobiidae; genus Myrmecobius; species Myrmecobius fasciatus. The sequence goes on from JAJPUD010001593.1 coordinate 196,680, forward strand.
TCATTTGAAAAACATAGTATGGGTAATTTTTCAACATTGACCCTCGCAAAGCTTTCTGTTACAAATTCTCTCCCCAACCCCCATGCCTCCTCTAGAAGGCTGGAAGTCCACTACATGTTGATTATGTTAAAATATTTGACAACTCAAAGTGTAAACATATTTTTACAGTTATCTTGCTGTGCAAGAAAAGTTGGATCTGAGAAGGGAAGCATAATGCAAGCAAACATCAATAGAGAGCATGAAAATGTTATATTGTGGCCCACATTCATATCCCTCTCTCTGGGTGTATATGGATTTCTCCATCACTGAAAAATTAAAACTGGTTTGAAACATCTCATTGTTGAAGAGAACCATGCCCATCAGAATTGATCATCGTATAGTCTTGTTGTTGCCGTGCATAATGATTTCCTTGTTCTGTTCATGTCACTAAGCATCAGTTCATATAAGTCTCTCCAGGCCTCTCTGAAATCCTCCTGCTGGTAATTTCTTACAGAACAATAATATTCCATGACATTCATTTACCATAATTTATTCAGCCACTCTCCAATTGATGGGCATCCATTCAGTTTCCAGTTTCTTGCCACTATAAAAAGGGCTGCCACAAACATTCTTGCACATGTGGGTCCCTTTCCATCCTTTAAGATCTCTTTGGGATATAAGCCCAATAGAAACACTGCTGGGTCAAAGGGTATGCACAGTTAGAGAACTTTTTGAGCATAGTTCCAAATTGCTCTCCAGTATGGTTGGATTCATTCACAGTTCCATCAACAATGTATCAGTGTCCCAGTTTTCCCACACCCCCTCCAACTCCAGCATCCATCATTATCATTTCCTGTCATCTTAGCCAATCTGACAGGTGTGTAATGATATCAGATATAGGTTAAACAAGTGTAATTCTTCTAAACATATTTCCATCATATTGAGCAAGAAAAAAACATGGAATATATTTTAAAAGGATGTCATTAGTATGTACTTTGAACAATTGAAACCTTAATGAATCAAATGAACTTTAAAAAATATAAATAAGAAAATAACTATTGCAGAATATCAAAATATTTCTTAAAGGACAGATCTCATACATCAGAAAATATAGCAATAAAACATATGCTTACATTATAGTAGACAGTTATAGCTTGTCACTGGTTTTTTGGATTAAATTATTTAAATTGATAAAACAATTCAAATTTACTACCACAAAATTATACAAAGAAAAACATTTTAAAATGCACAAATAATAATAAAAACACACAGAAAACCTTGGACAATGTGCAATTTTAAAAATGAATATCATACCAGTCAAACAAATCCTCAACTGTTTTTTTTAATGGATTCTTTTATGTGGTTTTAACAAAAGGAAAAGATAAAATATCCCTAAACTCATCAGTGTCTGACTCATATTTTCCTCAAAACTTCTGCATGTCAGAGCTATATTTATAATACATAAGCTGAGAAATTACAAATGTCCAAATAGGTTTGTCTACACTCAGGGAAGTAAATTTCAAAATTGTAATACATTAAGAATTAAAACACCTCCAACTTTTAGCAATTCTATAAAGTTCCCAATCTTGCTTATTCATGAAGGATGAAGCAATTCTATGAAACTCACGTTTAGAGATTTTGTCTAGGAGTAATAAATCTAATATGGCATGGGCCAAGCTCCAGCACCAGCATGTTGGCACTTGATGTGTATTTGAATATAATATTATCAATAGATAAAATCAAAACTGTTTTGAAAATACTTAACCATTCCAAATTGTAAAGTTCTATTATCTTCCAAGATATGATGACAATTTCCTTATTCCCAAAATGATTTCTTTGTTTTTGTATAGATGAGGAAAAATTTTAATTGGTACAAAATGAAGCTGATATGAAAATACATTAAGGATTCAAAGCAAATCAGTTAGCTCTGAAAAAACCATTACATTTATAAAATTAGGACTTGGAGTCATTGGCCATCACAGTTCTCATTTCTATGATCTTATGGCTTTCCAGTTGCCCCACCTAGAAGTTGGGCAGATAATTTTTGGTCTTGGTTTGGGAAGAAATCATCATTGACTCTTTTCATATGGAAAAATGCAATTAGCCCAAAATTTACATTGCTAAAGCAAGAGCAAAATACTACAATGCTGGAGAAGGACTTTGTTTAATGCTCTCTGTTAAATCTTATTTGTATATTTTACTAAGTTCATTCTCCAATGCATCCACACATTATGGAGGAAAGCTTCCAATTCAAGTCTTTTCAGAGCATAAACATAAAAAGATAATGTTAAAAATGGTTTTAGCTTTCATGGGCAGGTTATTGCAAAATCTATCTAAAATTGATTGGCTAGATGATTGAATTACAAAAGAATAGTGGGAATAGGAGACTGATTTTGTGCAGTCTCAGTTAAAATTTAAGGTCAGATCTTTGGTGCATGAACAGTGATGTCTGCTGCAGCAACAAGAGGAAGGCCTATTCCTCTGACTCACTTTGAAGTGTAACTCCAAGCCATGCATTAAATTAACAATATTATCATAAAAATCAGAGTGCTAATTCTGGCTAGCGTATAAATTTGAAAAAAAAATGACTTTACATAAGCATAAGCCATACTTTAAATGAACAAAATATTAACTGGGCTGAAATTGTTAAATTACTTGTAATGTCTCAGCCTAGCTGTATTTTTTTTTTGCAAACATGAAGAAAGGAGAGCACCCTTTGTGGGTTTGATGCTGAATTTTTGGGTACCCGACTTTGACTATGCAAGCACAGTTTCATAGACATGTCCTCCATATGTCGTCCGTGATGGATTCACTTCTTGAAATAATAGACTTGGTTTCTAAGATGGGGAGGTGACCCTGCCCTTTTGGATGAGTTGGTTCAGCACTTCTAATTGTGTCCAGTTGTGTTTTGGATTATGGAATGAATGTTTTTAATGTGGAAGATCATAGAGGTGCCTTTGATATGGGTGGAAAAGTTGAGGTTGGTTTGATTTGTTACATAATTGGTATGCCACATTTTCCTTCTGGGAAGCTACTTAATAAAACGTGAACTAATAAAATTATAAAAATGTTTAACTGAATCCAAGCAACCCTGCCCAGAAATTTTGAAACACATTAGGGAGTTAATGTTTTGATCCTTTGTGTCTTTTGGGGTCACATCATGTCCTCTCACACTTGCTATTAAATTGTATTTTTTCTCTTAGACTGTTTTTCATCCTCATAAAGCTTCTGCCATCACCCTTTTCTGCCATCACCTTTTTTTTTTTAATTTCCATACTTCTCATCACTTTCTTGGTCTTTGACATGCAAAGTTTGAGTTACCATTTTCCTTTCTTATCTTTCTAGTTTTCACAGAGTAGCACAATTCTATTACAAGTTTCTTTTTTACTCTGCTTTGCTTAGTAGCTGTAGTAGTATTATAGTTGATGAAGTCTGAAGATGTTATTATCTCATATTCTGCCCTTTTTTATTTAATGTTTTCTACTATGGTACTATTAGATTATTCAATTGCTTTTAGTAATTGCAAAAAAAAAATGTTGGCATAGAAGTTCACTTTCTGTAAACTCACTAGCAAGGTTTTAAGGATATCTTGGGATTCTTTCATTCTTTGTTCTCATATCTACAGTGCCTCACATAGTGAGCTTCTGGCATACAGTAGGTACGTAATAAATGCTTGTGATTAATGCATCTCCAGTTGCACATAGAATGACAGGGATGGTATTTATGCTAAATCTCTGCATTTTCAAATCTTTTCATTTGATGTATTTTAGAAATCATGAATATTCTATGTGGTAGCATCTATTAAAATATTATTTTTAATTTTTTGTACCATTGTTAAATCTTGGCAAAAAAGAAATAATGTTTATATTGGTCATAGTCATCATTGCTCTTCTCAGCTGGTTCAATGAAGTTCAGCTAATCATGTCCCTGAAATGATCTAATAGTATTCTTTTATATTCTTATTGTAATTATTCTAATTATTATTTGTTATTATTTTAATGTATATTTTTGAATTCATTATTTCTTTTGAATCTCATAATAAGTCTAGCTTGTAGGTGCTCCAGACATCATTTTGTCCATTTGAGAGGTGTGTAATTTGAGGGTGAGGAAGATTAAGTTGATTTGTCCACAGTAACAGAACTTAGCTGTACCATCGGTCGAATTTGAACACCCTCTTACTGTCTACAGTTTCCTGACTCCAGTCTTTTGTCCACTAAGTTGCCCTACAAGGCTATGTTTTGTTTTCTGAATTAATGTCCCTCTCCTCTCCTTCTTAGTAAATTTTTAGTATTTATTTGCATCTAACTGCAATGGCTTTAGAGGTTTCAGAGGGAAAGTTTCTTCTGCTAACTCAGATAGCAGCATTCACAAAAGGGACCTTGACAGAATAAGACATTGTGCTGAGTCTAATTAGATGAAATTCTTGGGAAAAAAATGCAAAATCTTGTACTTGGGTTTAAAAAGTTATCTTAATAGATGGAAAGTCGTGGTTTATCATCAATTGATCTCAGGGTTTTATTGATTCTTACTGAATTTCAAAGTCAATTTGAGCCATCTGTGTGATGTAGCAAAGAAAAAAAAGAGTGCTAAGATCCTGGACTGCATTAAGAAATTATAGTTCCACTATACAGAAAGTATTCACAAGGAAAACCATTTGGATGGTTCCAAAGACTATGGACAGGTCAGTGAGGATGAGGAATGAGGAAAGGCCAAGGATTTGGCATCTAAGAGATCATTCTTCATTTTGGAGAGAGTGTTTTCATTTGATGGATGAGATGGACAAGCCAGACTTTTAAAAGATTTAGAATCCAGTAAAAGAAGAGGAAATATATACCTGGTTCAGGCAGCTTTCTCCAAGAATTGAGGTGATAGGAAGAAGAGAAGATATAGGATTATACTCCTATGATACTGACATAATCAAATTAAGTGAGGGTGTTTTAAAGGCTATTGTAGTTGTTTGCCCTTCATTAATGAAGAAGTCCGTAATATCAGGGAGGTGATGCCATGATATGCAAGTGAATTGGATTTAAGTGATAGGGAACCGTGCAAAATTACCAGCCTCACTTTCCCCTCCAGAGTCATCTGTGTTTAGTGGCAAGATAAAGATCAAGGTGATTGGAGATGGTCCCTCAAAAGAAGCATGGACCTGTTGTAGGCAACAGGTAAAGAAGCAAGAGATAGGAAAGATTGGACAAAATAAGGAATATACTGGGAAAATATCTTATGATCTACTTGTCAGGATTTAATTTAATACTGAGTAAATATTTGACAATTTTATTGTTTTGTATTTCTCTTTGTATGTCTTTTTATTGATTGATTTGTGAATTATAGTTGTTTCCATTTTATAGAATAAGATGAAGATCATTCTCTGTCATTGGGATTCTATGTCCTTTAAATATTTGATAGTTTTTTCTTGGACATTTATTTGATTCTGGTGTAATTTTTATCACAATATGTCAATAGCAGAATTAGTTAATCTTTTCTTTCTTGGCTGAGGCAGTTGAGGTTAAGTGACATGTCCAGAGTCATGCAGCTAGGAAGTTTTAAGTGTCTGAGGCTGGATTTGAAATCATATCTTCCTGAACTCAGAGCTAGTGCTTTATCCTCCTTGTCATCCAGCTGCCCCTGAATCAGTTCTTCTCTCTGATTTTATAGAAATCCATGTCTTGTTTTGCACTATAAATAGATGGAATTTATCAATTTGCTCTTCATTTTGTATAGCTAATATAAAACTATGTATACTAGTATATTATTTAAGCAAAATATTCACCACTCATTTTTTTTCCTTTTTAGAACTGATTTTGTTAATTTGATTTCCCTTTATCTTCTCATTGATTACTATAACTACAGATTTTATGCATCTTAAAAAGCTATTTGTTATGGCTATTAATTTTATTGACTTCATGCTTCCTAAAATGAACCAATTAAGTATAATTTAGCAATTCAAATATCATTTCAACCTCTTTTTTGTCAGCATCTTTTGATCATCTCTCCCCATTGAAAGATGCTTTTATGTGAAGCAATAAAATGTATTTTCCCACTTTTCTCCATTTATTCATAAGTTCTTTAGAAATTAATAGATCATTTTTGTAAATGTTCTTTTCATTTTTGAAGGTTAATTTCTTAATCTTTCCTATTACGTATAGAATATTCACATTGAGATTAGAAATCCATTTTGGTATTTGAGTTTTGTGTGTCTGTGTGTGTGTATGTGTGAGAGAGAGAGTATAATCAGTTGATTTTGAGCATTTCATTGAAATAATTTTTTAAAATTCTTCCTGATGTATCCTATTGTGTTAATCAGGTGTGACTGTGCCCCATAATAATTGTGTTTTCCTATCCAAATTTTTTGCAATTTATATATTTTTTCTTTAAAATAGTTAGTATGCTTTATCTGATATAATTTCCATAATTCTTACAATTCTTGAGCTGTACCAGAGGAAGAACTCTAGATCACACCTCTCTTGTTTGGCTGTTTTTGTATAATTTCATATCAAATCCCTAAATAAACATTCACATCAAGAAAAGTTGCTAGGAATTTATTTTTTGCTGAATTTCTATTTAATATCCCAGATCCTAGACATATTTGGCCTGCCTTCTATTCATTCTTCTTGTTCTTTTCTTTCTTTTTCTGCATTTTCTCGTCTACCTGTCATGCAATGACTTAAAAAATATATTTATTAAAATGACCCTACAATTGTAGTACTGTTGTTCCCTGTTGATAATTTATACTGAAATAATTTAGTCATTCATAATTTAAAAATTCCCAAGTATATACACTCTTCAAGCCCCCCCTCTCCATATTTTACCTGGTGGGATTTTTCTTCTGGTTTCATCTGGTTATCAAAGCATTTATAAAGACAATGAAACCCAATAAATTATTTTTGAGTGATTACTTTGCACAATAAAAAAGTATGTTTTCTTCTCTAGAGATTCTTAGAATAGTTATAACCTCATTTTTAGACTTATATTTTATACTTCCAATTTACCTTTTTTTTCATTATGTTCTACCCTTGTTTTGAATGAAAAATGTATAGTGTCATTGGAATTGGTATTCCTTGTTAGATTTTTTTTTCCTTTCTTAGCTTCTTATAAAATAATTTATTTTACCATTGAAGCTCTGGCAATGAGATTAATTAGTCTGGAAAAATGGAATCTCTTTTTTTGTTTCATGGATTCTATGGATTTCTAAACTGTCCCTTAATTTTAAGAATCCTAAAGAAAATATTGAGAATGCTGAAATTGGTGAAATATTGTGGCTAAACATTTGCTTTTATTTATTTTCTTTTTTGGGGGGCAGCAATTGGGGCTAAGTGATTTGCCCAGGGTCACACAGCTAGAAAGTATTAAGGGTCTAGGGCCAGATTTGAACTCTGGTCCTCTGGACTTCAGTACTGGTACTTTATCCACCACACCATCTAGCTACTCCTACAATTTTCTGTCCAATCATTTACCCTAGTTCTAATAGCATTATTTTGAATAGAATGAAACCTTGTTTGAGTTAAATTGTTTATTTGATTTTTGCTGTTTCTTCTTCCATTTCTGTATTTTTGTCTTTGACTGGAATGACTCTACTCCTCAATGAATCCATGTTTTTATTTCAGTTTTCCAGTTATAAGTCATGCCTTTTGAGTCTTCATTATTTTCTTGCCTTTTTTTTTAACTGATGGCATCTCTTTCAACCTTCCTTATTGCTGCTAGTTCTCTATTTTTTTTGGAGCTAATTCCTCAATTTTTTGTCTTGTAATAGTTGTTGGTTTATTTCTGAGATAATTGATATTAATATATGTTTTTTTCAATAGATCTTCAAATTCTTTGAATTCATGATATTTGCTCATTATGCTAGAACTTTGTCTTTTTTTAAAAAATATTCTTTTTATCAGAATATAATTTCTTTTCATCGTTGGTGGTTATCTGTTTGTTCCTTTATCCCCTTTTGAGGGAGCAAAGCTTGTATTTGTGCAAATGAGGACTAAGAGCAACTGATATCTTTTAAGGTAGAACTCTTGTGACCTTCAAGAAGAAAAATAATGTTAATAATAATGAAAGATGTTCTGAGAGCTGATTTATCCTTTGGTTAAGCAAATTTTTTATTGGAATATATTGTGTTTGTTTAGCCAGATAAATGTTGTTACCCACATATTCAATTAAGATACAAGTATTTTACTAAGTGGCCATGTATCTGGATTCAACCTGCTTTTCCAGAAGCAAAGTTGAGTGGGATCAGGGGAGTACCAAAAGATGAATAGAATCCTTCATATGCCTTTGGTTGCAGGTACATTTTGAGGGAGATTAACTGGACTTTTTTCAAAACCTCTAATAATCTATTAACTATTTAAATTACTAAGTCAGAACAGCTTTTGTGAAAAAACAAAAACAAAAACTAACTTTTATTTGCACTAGCTTTTTTGGTCCTGGCCATCTTGGTACGTGTCATGTCTACTATATTGATTAAAACAAGAACCACCACCACCCCCACCACAACAACAAAAGTTTTTACCAGTTTGTAGAGGGAAACCACAATGAATAAGATTAACAGCCTGAAAGTGTCATGGAACTGTTATAATTGCAAGAGTAAAGGAGGAGCATTTCTAAAATATATAGAGAATTGTCTCATATTTATAAGAATTCAAGCTACTCTCCAATCAACAAATGGCCAAAGGATATGAACAGACAATTTTCAGATGATGAAATTAAAATTATTTCTAGTCATATGAAAAGATGCTCCAAATCACTATTGATGAGAGAAAATCAAATTAAGACAACTCTGAAATATCACTACCCACCTGTCAGATTGGCTAAGATGACAGGAAAAGAAAATGATGAATGTTGGAGGGGATGTGGGAAAACTGGGACACTGATATATTGTTGGTGGAACTGTGAATGGATCCAACTATTCTGGAGAGCAATTTGAAACTATGCTCAAAAAGTTTTCAAACTGTGCATACTCTTTGATCCAGCAGTGTTTCTATTGGGCCTATATCCCAAAGAGATCTTAAAGGAAGGAAAGGAACCCACATATGCAAAAAATGTTTGTGGCAGCCCTGTTTGTAGTGGCTAGAAACTGGAAACTGAGTGGATGCCCATTAGTTGGATAATTGCTGAATAAATTATGGTATATGAATGTTATGGAATATTATTGTTCTGTAAGAAACGACCAACAAGATGATTTCAGAGAGGCCTGGAGAGACTTGCATGAATTGATGCTGAGTGAAATGAGGAGAACCAGGAGATCATTGTACATGGCAACAACAAGACTATACGATGATCAATTCTGAAGGACATGGTTCTCTTCAACAATGAGATGATTCAAACCAGGTCCAATTGTTCAGTGATGAAGAAAGCCATATACACCCAGAGAGAGGGATATGAATGTGGACCACAACATAACATTTTCATGCTCTCTATTAATGTTTGCTTGTATCTGCATTCTCAGATTTTTTTTTCTTGTAGATCCTATTTTTCTTGTACAGCAAGATAACTGTATAAATATGTATACACATATTTGATTTGTCAAGTATTTTAACATAATTAACATGTATTAGACTTCCTGCCATCTAGGGGAGGGGGTGGGGGGAAGGAGAGAAAAAATTGTAACAGAAAGCTTTGCAAGGGTCAATGATGAAAAATTACCCATGCATATGTTTTACAAATAAAAAGCTTTAATAAAAAAAAAAGAGTAAAGGAGGAGGTTCATAAGTAAGAATCTGAACCTTGCCATTTAGTTGGATATTGACTCAACATGTTTCACCATGTGCAAAAACTTGAATTCAGCACTATTAAGTAAATATTCTGCACCATGTACTGAGCTGGGGATATTGAAATAATACAAAACTGTCCCTATCGTCAGAGAACTTACATTCTCTTTAGAGGGATATAATATATATATATATATATATATATATATATATATATAT
>JAJPUD010001593.1:206675-219107 GCA_023553655.1 Myrmecobius fasciatus
AAATATTCTAAAAGCCAAGAGAAATTTGGAAAGACCTCATTTAAAAGGTGGTATGTCAGCTACCTTTTCAAATGGGCTAAAGATTGTAAGGGGTGGAAGGAGGGAAGAAGGGAATGTGTTATAGACAAGGGAGACAGGATACAAAATAGACTTAAGAGACGAACAATAGAATGGCAGGCAGGAGTCAAATATTGGGGGGTTTTACATGCTAATATTTCTCTGTGTGACAGTTTTAGAATGTATTTGCAATCATGATGACCAGAGTCCATTATTTCATCATTTTAAATTCCCCTCTAGCAATCCCCCCCCCCCCGACTACAACCATCTCCTCCAAGTATGTGGCTTAATTTGAATGTTTGTCAGTTTTGTTCAAATGAAGCAGGGGGAGTTGGGACTGGAAGTGTCTCGGCTCTGGATCTGTAATTCTATCCAGATCCCTACCTGGGAGGTTTGCTGTCAACCAATTTCATTAAAGCTCCATGCATTTAGAGTTGTCCCTGTTGGGTGATTAGCTTAACTGCATGAATTCTGAACTCACCTATATCTTGGCACTTCAATAACTTTCCCTTCCAATGCAAAAAAAAAATGCATCCTCCACTATTTACTCAAACCAAGAGAAATTTCATACAATTTTAATGAATTGCATCTTGTGATTGCACTGTTACTATTTCATCTTGTATGTGTGTACATGGATATGTGACTCTAAATTGTTGAATTGAACTGCTCCTTTCAAGGCCCTGAAATAAATGTCCCTTCTGTTTTTGTTTCTTCCTTTTTCAGTATAATGAAGAACTTCACTATGTAGAGCCATGCTTGAACGGGACCTTAGTCCAGGCAGACAGGACTAACAAAGAGGTAAGGAGAGGCAGAGAAGCTGAAGGAATCAGGTGGTGTGATGATAAGTGTCAATGGATTACAAAAGCTTTTGTGAATAAATTCAATCCTAATTTATTAAAAATAAAAAAATAATAATTGATTGTTCAGGCTATTCAAAGGGGGATTTTGATATGTAAGATATTTAATTGTTTGTTTCAAATCATTTTATGGAAATGGTTGTCATTGAAATGAAAATGTTGACTCATTTTTTTCTGCAGGTTACATATCCTGCCCAGCAGAACATTTTAACTTGGATGCCTTTAAATATATGTGGCTTTTATTCTATTCTTGGAAAATATGTTGAAATGAGCCCTTCTAATTCTAGGAAGGTCCTCTTTGCTTTAGGATATATGTGAAACATTTTCTACTACATATAATTGAAAATCAATTTGTGTAAAAGAAATACAATTTCCCAATGACTTCCCTTTTCATTCTCAAAAAGCCTCTTCTCCTGGATCCCTCAAGAGGCTGATTGAAAATCTGGAGTGAGATAGGGCAAATGTAGCATTCAAACCTGTAGCAAATTGGACACTATAAAAGAGGAATGGAGGTACCATAGAAAGAGCCCTTTTTGGAAAGTTGGAGGACCACAGTTCAAATCCATTTTGTTACTCTGTGACTATGTAGGCAAGTTATCAAACTTCCTACAGCCTCAGTTTCCTCATCTGTATAATGACTTCTTTGGACTCTCTTATCTGTTCCAGATGGATATTTCTTAGTTTATCATTTTCTACCTCCAAACATGAAAAGCCATGTTACAAATTCTTACACAAAACCACCATGGTTCCCATATCTGTCCTTTGCTTCTTCCTTTGCTATGCTCAGCTTTGGATGTAGTAGTAATGCAAATAGGAGCATCACAAAAGCATAGGTAGATTGGCCTACTGGGTATTCCCTATTTCTCAAAATCCTTTACTTTCATGGTACATATTTAAAAAAGATTTTATTGTTAATCTAAGATACTATAAGAGGAAAGTTATAGGATGGATATCCTTTCCAAGGGAAAAAATGACAGACCAAGAACAGAAAAGTAGTGGCTTGTTAGTGCAGTTCTATCTTAAAAATTTTAAAATGGAACAAGCTCATACTCCCCTAGGCTAATAACAGGCATAATTATCCCCATTATACAGATATAGAAACTGAGGCTCAGAGAGGGCTGTTTGTGAATGTAGATCTTTCTGATTGAGTCATATACTTGACCAATGACACCAATGACACATCTGCCATTATGTAGTAGCATCATTGTACCTACTAGGATTTGTAGTCACAATCACTATGAGATTTTTCCTAGGATCCATGATCCCTAAAAGAAAACTAAGTGAACTTCCAAGTTTGGTTTCTTAGGGCCATGGAGCTTGCTAAAATGAGGTGCAGTAGGAATGAATAGGAAAAAGAATGTCTCCAGTAATCATTTTTCTATGATGATGGAAGTTCTATGATTATTTCCATGCCAGTAAAATAGTCTGTAGAAAAAAAAAAGATTTAGTACATGATTTATAAGAATACAAGTCATTCCCCAGTTCATACATGGTCAAAGGATATGAACAGATAATTTTCAGATGATGAAATTAAAGCCATTTATAGTTATGTGAAAAAAATACTCTGAATCACTATTGATTAGAGAAATGCAAATTAAAACAACTCTGAGGTACCACCACACACCTCTCAGATTGGCTAAGATGACAGGAAAAGATAATGACAAATGTTGGAGGGGATGTGGGAAAACTGGGACACTAATGCATAGTATTTATTGGTGGAGTCGTGAACTGATCTAACCATTCTAGAGAGCAATCTGGAACTGTGCCTAAAGGGTATACAATTGTGCATACACCTTGAACCAGCAGAGCCATAACTGGGTCTGTATCCCAAGACACAGTAAAGGAGGGAAAAGAAGCTACATGTGCAAAAATGTTTGGAGCAGCTCTTTTTGTGGTAGCAAAGAATTGGAAAAGGAGTGGATGCCCATCAATTGGGGAATGGCTGAACAAGTTGTGGCACATGAAGGTAATATAATATTATTGTTCTATTAAAATGATGAACAAGCTGATTATAGAAAGGCCTGGAAAAATTTACATTAACTGATGCTGAGTGAAACAGGCAGAATCAGGAATACATTGTACATAGTAACAATAAGAATGTGCACTGATCAATTATGAAAGGTTTGGTTTTTCTCAGAGGTTCAGTGATCCAATGCAATCCCAAGAGACTTTGGACAGAAAATGTCATGTACATCCATGAAAAAGAACTAACGAAACTGAACATAAATTAACATATCTTTGCTCATTTCTTTTTTTCTGTGTTTTTTTTTAATCTCTCCCATGGTTTTTCCCTTTTGTTCTGATTTTTCTTTCCCAACATGATTCATAAAGCAAGGTGTATAAAAATAAATATAATTTATGTTTTATTAAAATAAATAATAAATAGAATAATAAAAATAAATGAAATTAAAATAAACTTTCTATAATAAAAAATATTTAAAAGATTTAATTAATGAGAGTGAGTTGAGGAGGAAGAGATCCAGGGAAAAAGCAAATTCAAGCTAGAGTTTTAGAGGAAAACTGCACACAAATCCTAATACTGGAGTCACTCATGGAAAGGAGTAAACTGTTTAACAAAATATTGTTTATATTCATTTTCTAGGTTAAAGCAAGATAAATGACAGCTAAAAATGGGATTTTAACAGTGGGGACATTAATCTCATTCAAAAGGAAGCCTGAAACCTATAAAGTGGGATTTCACCATGAAAATTCTGAAGAATTTGTATGCTAATGATAAGGGAGCATAGTGCAGTGGTTAGAATTTGGCCTGTGACGCAGAAAAGATTCAGATTTATCTTTTGCTGTGGCTGGCTCTGTGATGGGAAAGACCTTTAATCCATGGACACCCTAAGCAAATAAACAAAGAAATACTGAAAGAGTTGTCAATCTATATTTCAAGGGCTCTTCCATATATGTGCATGTGAGGATATTATATATACACACATACATACATATACAAATATATTGTATATACATATGCACACATTATATATAAAATAATCTTTCCATATGTATAAACATATGTATGTGTGTATATATAACTAGATGTAAACATATATATGTACATAAACACATATGTAAGTATATTTTGATATCTATAATTTCCTCTTTTATTCCTAGGTAATGGGAATTCACTGAAAGTTTCTAAGTAGATAAATGACATAATCAAATTTGGGATTAATAAAAATTACTTTGCAAGTATTAACACAAACAAACAAAAAATTGTTGAATTAGAGCAGGGAAGTAATCGAGCATTAGAGATCAGAAGGGAAGCTATTATAATAAACAACAGGGACAGATTTGAAAATGACTAAATGCCAGATACTGTATTAAGTGCAGGGGATACAAAGACAAAAGTGAAATCATCTCCGGCCTCATGGAGCTTATGTCCTAAGGAGGGAGAAAAGATTTACATTTATAAGCATAAACAGAACACAATGTTCTTTCTGTATACAAAACATAATTTAATAAAATAACTATAAGCATCTTCCAAGAAGGGATACTCTAATAGTTGTAGAAGCAGGCAAGGCTTCATGAAGGAAATGGCATTTTACTTTTTGAAATCATATTTTATTTTTTCTAATTACATGTGAAGACAATTTTAACATGCATTTTATAAAATTTTGAGTTTCAAATTTTCTCCCTTCCTCTCTCCCTTCCCCTTCCCTGAAATGATAAATGTTGATGTAGGTTATATATGTGCAATCACATAAAATATATTTTCATATCACTCAAATTGCTAAGGGAGAAACAGTTTACATAAAAATACAGTTTGTAAAAAGGGAAAAAAGCTACAAAAATAAATTGAAAATGGTATACTTTGACCTGCATTCAGACTCTATAGTTCTTTCTCTGGTTATGAGTAGCATTTTCCATCACGTAGCCTCTGGAATTGTCTTGGATCACTGCTTTGCTGAGAAGAACTAAGTGATCACCACAAAGTGTTGCTGATACTATGTACAGTGTTCTCCTGGTTCTGCTCATTTCACTCAGCATGAGTTCATGTAAGTCTCTCCAGGCTTTTCTGAAATCCACCTGCTCATCATTTCGTAAAGCCCAATAACGTTCCATTGCATTCATATACCACAATTTGTTCCACCATTCCTAAATTGATGGGCATTTCAATTCTATATAATTGAATACTTGCCTCCCCACTTTACCAACTCACCTACCAAAACAAGAAAACACAAAACAGAGAACCCAAAGGAATATCATCTTCCATCACTGCTGATTGCATATTGATATGTAGCAGTCATTTCACAAATCTTATCCTCATGTACAAATTCACATATCCATCCCAGTAAAGGAGAAAAATCATGGAAAGATCTGTGATTCTATGGGTTGCTTTGCTCTACAATTCCAATATTGATCTATCATGACATGATCATGCTAAGTGATTTATTGAGCTAGTTACAAATGTCTAGTCACACAGTGCCTCTCAATTCAAAGATCTCGCTCTCTTTCTCAATTGAAAATATAAGTTGAATGACAAGCTACAAACTCACATTCACTGGATCTCTTCTTTTAACATTTCAGTCTTATTTGAATGTTTTTTTCAGAATCTACTCTAATCATAGTCACTAAATCCTTCCCTATTTCCTGGATCACAGTTTCCACATCAGTTTCTTAAACCATACAACAACATATCCCAAGTCAGGCTACTTCCTAAGTCTGTCAAGTATCCAGGAAGAATTATAGATATTTCATTCTCTTTGAAGCCATTCTTAACAATGGATGAAGAAGGTAGAAGTGGGATGGATTTTTCTTTAATAGCATACATTTATATCTCTGTCTTTTCTCATTTCCAAGCTAACTTGAACTCTTGAAAATGAATAGATAAGTACATGGATGACTTGGAAATGATGCAGTGCCAGAAATGAAGTATGTGGAAAATGATAGGATGTGATGGGTAAGGGAGAAAGGAATAAAAGATGATTTTGAAGTTGAGAGCTTAAATCATTGGCAGAAATGTGGCCTCTTTAATAGAAAAAGAGGCTTCAGAGATGTATATATTTTAGAGAGAAGATTGTGAGTTTACTTGTTGATATTGATTTTGAAAGGTTGAAACAATATCCAGGGGATTTCTTGAACACGTAGTTATAAGTATGGGATTGGGACTTAGGAAAATGGGCAAGGCAGGGCAGAGGGTTTTACATTCATCTGCCTACAAATGGTAATTAAATCTATGGGAGTGGATTTATTCATCATTATAAAATAATAATTCTTAGCTTATTTGCAAAAGGACTTGATTTGGCATGAGAACAGGGCTACTAGCTTTACTGTAAATTCTATACTCCATATAGACCTTTTGCTTATGTGTCTTTCCTTTTCTCCTCAGTCTTGTGGAATCCTTAGACCAATTCAAGACTTAGTATAAGTACCAATTCCCATAAGATATTTCTCTGATCTTCCTCTGCTGTGTTTTGTTCTTTACAATTTAATTAAATCTCCAACTTTTCTCTGTCTACCAGTTACTTTCCTGATTCCTACAAATATTCCCATGTCTCCCTACTCTGAGAAAACTTATACCTATCGATTCCTTCCCACTTTCAAAACTATCATCCTATTTCTCTCTTCATTTTTGTGACTAAACTCCTTTAGAAGATCATCTATAATCATTTGTTTCATTTCTTTTCTTCCAATTCTCCTCTTAAATCTCTGTCATTTGGCCTCCAACCTCATCATTCAATTGAAATTATTCTCTCCACTGTCACCAAACCTAATGTTTTTTTTTTCCTCTACAATCCTTTTCCTGTATGATCTCTACAGCCTTTGACACAGTTAATCACCCTCATCCTGGATTCTCTCTTCTCTCTAAGTTTTTCATAATACTGCTCTTTCTTAGGTTTCCTCCTATGCATCTGATTTTTCAATTTCCTTGGCTGGATTTTCATCCAGCTTGCTTTCTATAATTATGGATTTCCTCCAGGGGTATGTCCTTGATCCTCTTCTCCACCTTTTCTTTATCTCATTTTTTAATATCATCAGCTTTCATGGATTCAATGATCATCTCTCTACAAATGAGACCCAGATTTATTTCCTCATCTCCAGGATCACATTGACAACTGCCATTTGAAAATCTTTAATTGGGAACAGCTAGGTGGCACAGTGGATAGAGCACCAGCCCTGAAGTCAGGAAGAGTTCAAATCTGGTCTCAGACACTTAACATTCCCTAGCTGTGTGACCCTGGGCAAGTCACTTAACCTCAATTATTGCCTCAGCAAAAAGCAAAAAAAAAAAAAAAAGAAAAGAAAATCTTTAATTGGATATTTCATTGACACCTAAAATTCAAAATGTTCAAAGCAGAATTCATTATTCCTGCTCCCTCCACTTTTTTTGAACTTATTTATTGATCTTTAAGATATCACCTTCACACAAATCACTGGGTTGAAACCTAAATATCTTCAACTCCTAATTTCTTCTCATCTGACATATCCAAATGATTGACAAGTCTACCTTTTCAACATCTCTCATATACATTCCCTTCTTTCTGAACCCATCACTGTCACCTTGGTGAGGATCTCATCTCCTCACTCCTAAATAATTGCAATAGTCCATTGATTAATGTCCTTGCCTCATTTGTTCCAACCTTTCTTCTACTCAACTGCCAAACTAACCTTCCTAAAGCATGAATCCAATCATGAAAATCCTCTGCTCAGTAAAACTGAGGGACTCTTTATTCCTTTGCTTATCAAGTAGAAAATCCTTTATTTGCCTTTTGAAGCCCTTCTTAGTCTGCTTCCTTCTCATATAATAATAAATGTTTATTGACTGCTTGCCTTACATAGTCCATATACCAGAATTAGACAGATCAGCAATTCATTAGTCCATATTTGGTAGAAATTTTCAAAATCTATGAGTTTATATCCCCATATTTACAATGAAAAAGCTGAGCTTCAATCCAAGATCACCAAGAAGTTTTTTGGAGGGAACCAAAACAGTTCTCATAATATTTTTTAGTAGTTCATGTGGATTGTCTCCTGACCCCATGTGGAAAAATCAAACAAGAAGAGTCAGTGACTTATGTAGGTTTCTGAGATTCATTGGTTTCCCAAGAAATCCATTCAAACAAACCCCAAATGGCATCACAAGAATCAGAAGCTTTCCTAACAGCTTTATTGTATAAACAAGCTATATACAGGATAAATAGGAACTAATTACAAGAAAGAAGACAGAATTAAGAAGAGTTGGGAAAGACATCCTGTAAGAGAAGAGACTTTAGTTATGATTTAAAAGAAGCCATGAACTTTAACAAGTAAAGTAGGGGAAAGAGAGCATTTTAGGCATAAGGGATAACCAGAGAAAATACACAGAACTAAGAGATAGTGTCTTGTTCGTGGAACTACAAGGAGACTGGTGTCAATGGATCAAAGCACTCCCTAAAAAAACAAACAAACAAACAAACAAACAAAAACACTCTAAAAAACATCAGTCTTCAATAGATTAGCAGCTACAAATAGGAAAGAAAAGAGGCTATTATGGATAAGTACATAGATTATAGTCCAGGCTACTGAGGACAGAGAGCACATGGTTTATAGATAGCCCATGGGATATATTGCTTTCCTAAAGAGAAGCAGTGGAATGTAAAGAGATAACATGGATACACAGTTGGATAGGGTGATGAGATGCCTAGATTTAGAGCTAGAATGAATTTCAGAGCCTAAATTCTCACCTTATACATGGAAAATTGGGGCCCAACAAGAAAAAAGAAATCTTCTTCAAGTCACACAGGCAGCAAGTATCACAGCTGAGATTCAAAACTAGGCTCTCTGAGGAGTTAATATCCTGTTTTGGATAGACGTAATCTCTTTGCATTGTATCTGTAAGCTTCGGGTCTACTTCAGAAATGCTTGCTGAATGAATGAGAAAATATAGAAATGAATAACAAGTACAAAGCAATTGACATTATTGGAGTGATTGGTTTGTGAAAATTATACAGTAAAGTATTGAAGTAATGAATAGATATCTACTTTTATAACTACCCCATAGACTACTTTATAAAGTAGAATTGTTTATGAGTATTGACATTCTTTTCAAGAACAGTTTATCCCTCGATATTATTTTTTTAAAGAAAGACTCGAAAAAATCTTAGGGAGTAAGGATATATATTTAAAAAATGCTTTTATCATTCTCTAAGAAGACTCTTTACTACTTCTCTAGGGTTCTCACTCATGACTGCCCTTCATTTTCTTGAAGATCCAAGCATATTGGTTTCCTTTCTAATCCCCCCTAATATTCCAGGCTTCATTTCTATTTGGTTTTTTTTTGTACTTACTGTTCTCTATTCCTAGAATGTTCTTATCTTACCTCTTTCTTTTACTATCTATTACTTTCTTCAAAACTCATGTGAGAATTGTCTTCTTTTGGAGTCCTTTATTGCATCTGTTGGCTGTGAGCACCTTCCCATTTAAAATTGCTTTGGCTTTGCTTGGTAAGTGTCTTGCATATTTTTATGTATTTTTATTATCCTGCATCTCATAGCCTGAAGACCAATGGTATCACATTTCATCCCTAACCCTAGGGTTCTTTGGTATCCTTATAATATAGAAAAAAAAAAGTTTTCCATTGGTTAAAGTCCCCATCAAACTGCTTCTTCCACTTTCATTTAACTACTTAAAAGTCAAATTGGCTTTTACAATGGAAATTTTGTTTCAAGGATAAGAGAAACAAATGTACAAACATTTTTGCTTAACACCAAGAAGTATAATCTCTCCAACCCCTATACCATCTTAGGCTTTCATAAGGCTTTCATTAGATTAACTAACTCACTCACTTCTGACATTAAATATGTCCCACTAAGTTCCAACCCAAAATTTCCCTTGGACTTTTGTCCTGTGACCTCAGGTCTTCAGGACTTCCCTGCTGGACTGGTGGTCACCTTCAGCTGGGAATCCTGGACAATGTGACTTGACCTTCCAAGTCAGGGACTTTATTCCCTGGACTTAGAACTGAAAAAGAATAAACAAAAGACCAAAGCCCAACTCTCCATCTCAGAGCCATGGAGGCTAAGGAGTTGTATAGAAGAGAACCCCAGTTGCTGTATGATGCTATAGTGAATGAATGAGTCTTTCACTCCTATACATGATCTGAAGAGAGACAGAGACAGAGAGAGGGAGAATATAGAGATAAAGAGAAACAGACAAACAGACAAACTCTCCTGGTCAAGTAGTTTCAAAGACAATGACAGTTTTAATTATTCAACCATTGAAATGGCACTACTCAATGTAGCATGTCCATGAATGAATAATCCTTTTTTCTCACAGAAGTAGGTCCATGACATGGCTACATATATGTCTTCATCCTACATGATCTGGGCAATATACTGGATTCATTTATATATGGACATGCTGTCTTTTCTGATAAAATGTAAGCTCCTCACAGGTGAGGAGTTTTTCATATTTGTCTTTGTATCCCCATTGTCAAGAACATGTTCTGTACTTATCACATAAGGAGCATGTAAGAAACATGTATTGGTTGATTAAACATGGCAAAGGTCACCCATGGCACAAGCTCAAAGTTGACTTATTCCAGGGAGAAGAAGCAGCTGTTCTTGACAGACCCAGTCGAAATGAGCTACAGAGAGGTGCAATGCCCCCCCTTATTTCACTCAATGTACCTTCATTAGGTTATGATGGCAAGCTCATCAGAACATTAACTAGCTAGGAGATCAGATGCCCAGGCACCCGCTGAGCCACTGTGCTGGTGCCAGCTTTCAGGATGATTTCCTCCTCTGCTTTGATCATTGAATCAAAGAAGGATGATCTAAATGTAAGAGAGAGAAAGAAGTGTGTAGCCTCTTCCAAGGGTCATTAGTGCCACTATTCTGTCCCTGGCTACAGATTTCCAAGAATGGTTTTAATAGATCACATTTTCTTCAAACAGTAGTAGTAGATATCGGCTGGCTAAATGCAGCATAACAGGAAGAAGCTGGTAATGATCAGATGCTTGTCTTTGTAACAGCCTCTGACAGGAACTGATATGTCCTTTTGTTCGGTTATTTCAGCCATGTCTGACTCTTGATGACCTTATCTGGCAAAGATACTGGAATGGTTGCCATTTTCTTTGCCAGCTTATTGCACAGATGAGGAAACTGAGGCAAATAAGGTTAATTGACTTGCTCAGGGTTACACAATTAAATATTTGAACTGAAGATAAGTTTTCTCTGACTTAGGTTCAGCATTTTGTTATCCACTGCATATCATCTTGCTGTTCACAACCCCCTCATTGATTGATTCAACAATAATTAATTAGGCACTTACTATGTGCCTTGTACAATGCTGGGCACTGGGGGCATAATGACAAAAAACTAAACAGCTTTTGTCTTCAGGAAACTTACATTCTAATAAGGTAGAAAAGGTAGGATGTCTTTATGTTAGCTGGAGGTGGAGGGTGCATGCTAAGGATATGCTTCCTTTGCTTAGCTGCTACAAGCCACAGGAATTTCATTAATCCCCACCAGTAACCACACTCAATAAATCAAGCATTTATTAAGTCCTTACTGTGTTCTGGGCACTTTGTAAAATGCTGGGTATACGCAATCAAAGCAAAACCTGTGTCCTATTCTTAAGAATGTTATGTACTAATGAATCCCGGAGCCTTGGCCATTAAAAAGATGATTTGAAAACTGCTACTTTCCCTCTTCCATTTTATAAAGCTCATCTTGAACAAAAAAAAAGTGCTATTTATGACTGTGAACAAAAAAGAAGGCTTTCTATTGAGGAATGGGCAAGGCTAAGCTTGTCTGTGGGCAAATAGGAAGTAGTCAGGATGCTCATACTTCTGTGTGTGGGGAATGAGAGAAAAATAGAGACAAAAACAGAGACACAGAGACAGACCCAGAGAGACAGTGGCAGATAGAAGGTCAGAGAGATGGAGAGAGAGACACTGATAATTATTCCTTCCATACTGCTGGGCTTAGGGGTCAGCACTCCTGCGATTGGAAAACCCAGGATTTTTGACCTTCCTTTTATCCTAGAAAAAAAGAGAGCAGAATATTTTGCCAAGAAAGCTTGAAAACAAAGCCCCAAGATCCTGTTGAATGGCTTCACTCTTGGTAGTAGTTATATCTCAACTAATGTCTGCTCTCCTCTGCTCTATGGCTCTAGGCTTCTTCACTTCACTTTCTGAGTAGTCATAATTTTTAACTAATTTACTTAGAATAAAGGTTAGTCCATTGCAGGAAATTATATACAGTTTTGGGATCAGAGGACCTTGGTTTGAATCTCCACTTGTCCAAGTCTCAGACTTCTGGGTAAAAGTCCTCCAGGAGAGGTTCTGCCAGACTGAGCTCACTTCGGCTTTAGACGGGATTCCAAAACTGGTAGATCAAGCAAACATGGTAGGTATTATTCACCTAGACTTGAGCAAGCATGTGACAATGTCTATCCTACTCTTCTTGCTGAAATGATGGAGTCATGCTGGCCAGACATTTATTGTTATTCTTTGATCATTTCTGTCATGTCCAACTCTTCATGACCAGATGTTTTTTTTTTTTTTTTTTTTTTTTTTTTTTTTTTT
>JAJPUD010001593.1:235033-249683 GCA_023553655.1 Myrmecobius fasciatus
AGTAGTTTTTTAGTTGAGTCTCTAGGATTCTCTAAGTATACCATCATGTCATCTGCAAAGAGTGATAATTTGGTTTCTTCACTACCTACTCTGATTCCTTTTATCTCTTTTTCTTCTCTTATTGCTAAAGCTAACATTTCTAATACAATATTAAATAGTAATGGTGACAGTGGGCAGCCTTGTTTCACTCCTGATCTGATTGGGAATGGTTCTAGTTTGACTCCATTACATATGATGCTTGCTGAAGGTTTTAAGTAGATACTACTTATCATTTTAAGGAAAAGCCCATTTATTCCTATATTCTCCAGTGTTTTTAATAGGAATGGGTGTTGGATTTTATCAAAGGCTTTTTCTGCATCTATGGAGATAATCATATGATTTTTATTATTTTGGTTATTAATATAATTGATTATGCTAATAGTTTTCCTAATATTGAACCAGCCCTGCATTCCTGGTATAAATCCTACTTGGTCATGATGTATTATCCTGGGGATGACTTTCTGTAATCTTGTTGCTAAAATCTTATTTAAAATTTTTGCATCAATATTCATTAGGGAAATGGGTCTATAGTTTTCTTTCTCAGTTTTCTCCCTACCTGGTTTAGCTATCAGCACCATATCTGTGTCATAGAAGGAATTTGGTAGTACACCTTCTTTCCCTATTTTTTCGAATAGTTTATATAGTATTGGGATTAATTGTTCCTTGAATGTTTGGTAAAATTCACATGTAAATCCATCTGGTCCTGGAGATTTTTTCTTAGGGAGTTGATTAATAGCTTGTTCTATTTCTTTTTCTGAAATAGGGCTATTTAAATAATTTATTTCCTCTTCTGTTAATCTGGGCAATCTATATTTTTGTAGATACTCCTCCATTTCATTTACATTCTCAAATTTATTGGCATAAAGTTGGGCAAAGAAACTCCTAATTATTACTCTAATTTCCTCTTCATTGGAGGAAAGTTCTCCCTTATCATTTTTGAGACTAATAATTTGATTTTCCTCTTTTCTTTTTCTAATCAAATTAACTAAAGGCTTATCTATTTTGTTGGTTTTTTCATAAAACCAACTCTTACTTTTATTTATTAATTCAATAGTTTTCTTATTTTCAATTTTATTGATCTCCCCTTTAATTTTCAGAATTTCCAATTTGGTATTTAATTGAGGGTTTTTAATTTGGTCTTTTTCTAGCTTTTTTAATTGTAAGCCCAGTTCATTAATCTTCTCCTTCTCTGTTTTACGCAAGTAAGCATCTAGAGATATAAAATTACCCCTTATAACCGCTTTAGCCGAGTCCCACAAATTTTGGTATGTTGTCTCATTGTTGTCATTCTCCTGGATGAAATTTTCGATTGTGTCTATAATTTGCTCTTTCACCCATTCGTTCTTCAGGATTAGATTATTTAATTTCCAAATAACTTGTGGCTTATTTTCTCCTGGCCTTATATTACATGTGAGTTTTATTGCATCATGATCTGAGAAGGATGCATTTACTATTTCTGCTTTTCTGCAATTGATTTTGAGGTTTTTATGCCCTAACACATGATCAATTTTTGTATAAGTTCCATGAACCCCTGAGAAAAAAGTATACTCCCTTCTATCACCATTCAATTTCCTCCAGAGATCTATCATACCTAACTTTTCTAGCCTTTTGTTAACCTCCCTAACTTCTTTCTTATTTATTTTGGAATTTGATTTATCTAATTCTGAGAGAGCAAGGTTGAGATCTCCCACTAGTATAGTATTACTGTCTATTTCTCCTTGCATCTCTCTTAACTTCTCCTCTAGGAATTTGGATGCTATACCACTTGGTGCATATATGTTAAGTATTGATACTGCTTCATTGTCTATGGAACCCTTTAGTAAAATGTAGTTTCCTTCCTTATCTCTTTTAATTAGATCTATTTTTGTTTTTACTTGATCCGAGATAAGGATTGCTACCCCTGCCTTTCTTTGTTCACCTGAAGCATAGAAGATTCTGCTCCAGCCCTTTACTTTCACTCTGTATGTATCTCCATGTTTTAGATGTGTTTCTTGTAAACAACATATTGTAGGATTCTGGCTTTTAATCCAGTCTGCTACCCGCTTCCGTTTTATGGGAGAGTTCATCCCGTTCACATTCACAGTTAAAATAACTATATCTGTATTCCCTGCCATCTTATTTACCCAGAGTTATGATTTTCTCTTCCCTTTCCCCTCTCTCCCTTCCCCCCTCCCCAGTACTTTGCTCTTGAAGACCACCTCCCACCAATAATCCTCCTCCCTTTAGAGTCCCTCCCTCCCCTTTATACCTTTCCCCTAATCCTTCTATTAGTTTATCCCTTTCCTTTTCTTCCCTCCCTCCTACCTTCCCACAAGGAGGGTCAGTGCTTTCTTTGAAGCCAAATGTGTCTGATATATTCTCTTAGAGTCCAATCTAATGAGAGTAAGGTTTACACAATCAATACTCATCGCCCTCCCTTCTTCCCCTCAATTATATTAGATCTTCTATGTCTCTTTATGAGATTTTGCCTTATTTTACCTCCTATATTTTTACTTTATTTTGCCTCCTTTTCCCCCCTCCCCCCTTTTTCTTTTTCAGTATGGTATCCCTTCCACCTCTAATTTCTTTTCCATTATTATCAAAGAAAAATCAAATTATACTGCCATTCTTTAAAGGATACCTATAGTAGGAATATAGTTCTCCAGAGTTTTCCTTTTTACCTTTTTATGTTTCTCTTGAGTTCTCTATTTGGAGGTCAAATTTTTTGTTCAGATCAGGTCTTTTCATTAGAAATAGGTGAAATTCTCCTGTATCATTGAATGACCATCTTCTTCCCTGGAAGATGATGCTCATTCTAGCTGGATAACTTATTCTTGGCTGTAATCCAAGTTCTTTTGCCTTTCGGAATATCTGGTTCCAGGCCCTTCGATCCTTCAATGTGGAAGCTGACAGATCCTGTGTAATTCTAATGACAGTTCCTCGGTATTTGAACTGTTTCTTTCTAGCTACTTGCAATATCTTTTCCTTGGTGCGATAGTCCTGAAATTTGGCCACGATATTCCTTGGGGTTTTAATTTTGGGGTCTCTTTCTGGAGGTGATCGGTGAATTCTTTCAATGCCAATTTTGCCTTCTGATTCTAAAACATCAGGGCAATTCTCTTTCATGATTTCCTGGAAGATAGCATCCAGGTTCTTTTTTTCATCGTGGCTTTCAGGGAGTCCGATAATCCTTAAGTTGTCTCTCCTGGATCTGTTTTCCAAGTCAGTTGTTTTTCCTAGGAGATATTTCATATTTTCTTCTATTTTTTCATTTTTTTGTTTTTGTTTAACTGATTCTTGAAGTCTTATTGAGTCATTTACTTCTATTTGTTCAATTTTAATTTTTAGAGTATTATTTCCTTCAGTTATCTTTTTTAGCTCCTTTTGTAGCTGGCCAATTGAATTTCTGGATTCAATGCATTCTTTTTCCATTTTGCCAGTTTTATTTTTCAGTGAATTGTTGTCTTTTTCCAATTCACCAATTTTGTTTTTCAGTGAATTGTTGTCTTTTTCCAATTCACCAATTTTGTTTTTCGGTTCACCATTTTTATTTTCCAGTGAATTGGTGATTTTTTCCAATTCACCAATTTTGTTTTTCAGTGAACTGTTTTCTTTTTCCAATTCACCAGTCCTATTTTCCAGTTTTTGATATTTCTGTTGCCCTGATCTCAATTTATTTCCCCATTCTTCTTCTAGCTCTCTTTTGAGATTCTTAATGCAATCATCCAGGTAAGCCTTCTGAAAGGGAGACCAACTTAAGTCTGCCTTTGTGGCTTCATCTGGGATTGTTTTCATAATGTCAGGATCTGGGGACTGTTCTATTTTTTCTCCGTAAAAGCTTTCTATGGTGAGAGCTCTCTTCTGCTTCTTGCTCATGATTTAAAGTTGGGATATTGGTCAAAAGCCGAGAAAACTGCAACAATTTATATTTGCCCTGGGGCAGTTTGCCGAGTTGACTTCCGGTCTGAGGCTGGTGGGGCTAGACCACGTTTTCAGTTTCTCTAGATCCACCCTTTACCAAAGGCAGATCTGTCAAAGCACCTGCCCGCAAGCAGAGCAAAGTGGCCCAGGCGTCTCCCAGGGGCTTCCTGGGTGCCCAAAATCCGCCCCTTTATCACAGCCCTGACTTCCGCCCCGGCTGGAGTCCGATCGCGACCAGCGGCCGATTTCCCCTGAGGCTAACCTTCTCCGGAGTTCTTTCAAGGTAGATCTTTTATAGAAGTGCGTTGTAGTCCAAATGCTTGGCGAGGACCTCACTCGGAAACCAGTTTTAAAGCTTACTTTGTCTGGGTTGGGGGAATGTCGGAGGGAATTCAGAGAGAAAGCTGTTCGCAGTTCGCCATCTTGGCTCCGCCCCCGTAACAATGTGTCTTAAGAGAACGTCTGTACATCTAGATCTGGTGTTAATATACATCGTCAGGGATGGTAAATGAATGTTAAGTCTAGAAGATTTTGAGGGTTTTTGCATTTTCTGGGATTTTTTGACCTACTTTACTAGGGGTATTAGGACCAAAAGAGTCACCCTTAATTAAAAACAAAGAAAAATCAATATTTCACACAAAAAGAAAAAAAAAATGCAGCCTTGAAGGCTATCATCAAATTTACAATATCCTAGGTTTACAGTAGAAATTTAAATAATTCTAATTAATAAGTTAGTGGAAATTATATTGTTCATAAACTCACTAAATATTAACAAGTATCAAGGTGTCAAAGGGAGAGACTACTGTAGCCACAGTGTTTGTTATTATCATGGAAGATATTCTGTAGAAAGTTCAAATGAGGAGAGATTTTTATGCTAATCATGAACTTCCTCAAATGTTGCTGTTGTCTAACGATTCCTATTTTCATCAAGCCCTAGAACATTATAAAGCTACATGAATGAATGCTGAAGATTGTTTTAGCTATCCAAAGTAGAAAAACAAGATGGATGAAAGATTGAGACAGCCAAATCTGTGATTTGCTGTTAGATACCAAAATTTCCACTTATCAAATTCATCCATTGAGATAAATCTGTTGGATATTCCATAGCCCTCTTGAACTCATGTGCAAAACAGAACTTAGAAAATTTTCTCTCAAAGCTGCTTTTTCTTCTGTTTTCTTTTTCAGCCCAGTTGGAAGATATCAATATTGATGTTATCTTCATTCTTCCCTTCTTTTGCAGTCCCACCTCAGTATATTGAATGAATTCCCAGGTCTTATTTATTCTTTGTCCACCACAATTCAATTGTCCACTTCTGTGTCCTCATGTGGCCTTAGAGTATAATTCAAGTCTTCAACTCTTCTTTCATGGAGTGTTGTTGCAGTGTCCTAATGGGTCCTCTTGTCTCTAGTCTCTTATTTAAAGTAGCTCACACTGCAGTTGCTGAGCTGATCTTTTAAATGTACATATATGAAGACATCACTCCTTTGCCACAAAAGTCCTCCTAGCTCCCTGTTGCATATGGAATAAAGTACAAACATATCTGTTTTAGAGAAAAAGTTTTTCCCAATATGTCTCCAGGCTTTGCAATACTCTCCTTCCAAATAGCTCCAGCCGAGCTGCTCTGATTGCTCGAGTTTGTAAATAGCATCCCATCTCCTGTCTCTTGGTCTCCATTCACTCCATTATACCATACCCAGAATGGCTCCTCTCTTCACTTCTACCTTGTAGAATTCCTAGATCCCTTTAATCTACCTCTTAAATAAAATCTGATTCTAATTCATTCACTTGTTCCTGCCTACTCCCTCCTGTCCCCAATAAGGAAATTTCTTCTTGTCTATAGTTTGTATTTTCTTAACTGTGTTCACACCATTTTGTCCCAGAATAATGCAAGCTTCTTGAGGGTAGGACTTTTTTAACTTTTTGCATTGTACCTCATCCCATATAATAGTAGTGTTAGGCAACTAGTTGGGGATAAAGTATCTATTCTTAAATCAGAGAACCTGTATTCAAATCTGACATTGTATGACCCTGAACAAGTTGCTTACGTCTATTTTCATCAGTTTCCCTCACTGTAAAATGGAGATAATAATAGCATCCACCTTCTCGGATTGCTGTGAGGATCAAAGGTGATCATATTTCTAAACACTTAGCACAGAGCCTAATACTCAACAGGCACTGCATCAATGCTTATTTCATTTTCCCATCCTCCCAAGGACTTACTAAATACTTATTGATCGGTTAAATGAATAAGCAAATGTATCTATTGTGCCAGGTACCAGTAATAGGGAGCAGTTTTAGTAGAAAAGATGGAACATATGAGAAATCATAAGAAGACTTTATTGCAGATTTCTATGACTAGAAAGGAAGAGGCATATTTACCCAAAAGGAATGAGAAGCAAATCAGAGAGGGTATGAATGATACTGAACAATATGTAGGAAGACAATTGGGTGTAATGAATGAAACTCTGGACTCAGGACCATTTCCTCATCTTTGAAATAGGAAAACAATAGTTATAATACCCACAATGCAAAGTTTGATGGTGAAACAAAGCACCATAGATATGTCACTTTTAAATATAACATTCATAGTGCCTGGAGCGGAGATTTTACAGATCTAAGAAAATCCCAAGGTAGAGTAGAGGAAATTCTCTACCATTGGGAGTCAGCAACTTCCCTGTAATTTTTAATCTGAAAGATTTGCTAAGGTGCTAAAATAGGCACCTTGTAAATTCATCCCAGGGTCAGGGAGAGGTTGAGCTAGGGCATCTTTGGCTTTGGAGACCATTCTCTCCTTGGTCACATAGTTCATGCAAAGTGCAAGGTATTATTTTGTTCATTTTTTTAAAGGAAGGCCTCAAGTGTTTTGGATGGAGGCTTGATGGAAGGTCATGTACCAGAATCATTCCACATGAAAACTATGAAGAGCTTGCTAGCTTTTCAGGTAGAGGGACTGTCCATGTTGTAAGTCCTCATGTCAACACTTTAAGAATAGCAGGAGCCTCTAAGTCTGGCATTGATTTTCCAGTTATTGTAGGGGCCATTCCCCTGAGATTATGACCTCTATCTTTAAACAGTACCTACTATCCTTTAGCCCATATTCCTTTTAGCTTCTCTTTTGTGCACGGGCCACTCAAGGAGAGCAGCTGTCCCTCCCTCAGCTGATAACCTGCCCAGACATGGAAGCTGGATTGGGAATCCTCTCTGAAACCTCTGGCCCACAATCTGCTTTCAAACAGGCCTTGATGTAGTGCAGTGACGGCTTGTGCTTCGGAGGGCTGCTGTCTGCACCAGAATGCCCTCGTGGGTGGTCCCTCTCTGCTTGGTATCATTCCACCAGTGTCTGGAAGAAGAGACAGGCAGAAACGCAGGTTGATCTTCAATCAGGCCTGCCAGAGGTGGGTCACTTGTGTGTCTCTGCACAGATAGAACCAATTTGTGAGTTGGGTGAGAAAGGGGGTCATCCCTGCCCACAGGGAGACAGTGATTTAACCATGAAGAAAGGAAAGAAGCCATCCCAGTTCTGTCAAAGCAAAGCATGGGATTTCTCTGCCCATCTCATCCTCCCCTTTTGGATCTTGGCCCACAATGTTTTCTCACCCAGATTCTTGGTCTCGTTCCACTCAGTTCAGCAAATACTTCCTGAGCCCCTAGTGTATACAGAGCACTTTGCCAGGTGTTAGACCTAAGAGGGAGACAAGTATGATGGGATTCCCCTGTCCATCAGCAAGCATTTGGTAAGCACTTATTATGTGCCAGCCATTGTGCTCATTGTATAAAAAAAGGCAAAAACACTGTTCTTGCCTTGAAGGGGCTTGTATTCTAATAAAGGCAATGATGGGCCAACATTGTCTTGTACATAAAAGAAATATACAGGACAAATGAGAAGTAAAAATAAAAGTCTTAGAGGGAAGACACTCTAAGTGTGGTTATTGGTGGGGGTAGGGTAGGCAGAAAGCAGTATTTAAGTAGTCTTGAATGAAACAAAAGAAGCCGGGAGGAGAAGAAGATGAGAGAGGGCATTGCAAGCTTAGGGGACAGCGGTCTCATGTTGTGGCCCATGCCCATCATACTGGCTACTGGGTAGAAGGAGGCTGGCTTATCCCTTGAGAATGGAAGTTCTGAACTCCAGGCACTTTGCCTATGGGAGACTGAATTAATCCCACTAAGATCAGCATCAGAACGATGAGGTCCAAGAATTGAGAGAGCACCCGGTTGCTTAATTGGGGGTGTACTGGCCCAGGTCAGAAACAGAGCAGGTCAAAGTTTCTGTGAAAGTCATTTGTAACATCTGGCTGTGAATCTGGCCATGTATATTTAGGCCAGCTGAGGTGGGGTATCTATGCTGAAAAGAAATATACAAGTGAAGGTAAACAAGGAAAGGGAAAAGAAATGCCAGGAGAAAGGAGGAGAGGAAGGAAGAAAGAAGAGAGACAACCAGCATCTGAAGTGAAGATAGTATTTTGTGTGAGAAGCTGGATTGAAGAATTTGAGAAGCTCTTGTATAACAGTGATCCACAAGAAGAGGGAAGGGAATAAGCATTTATTAAGTGCCTACTATGGACCAGACACTGTACTAAGTACTTTTTGTAAACATGATCTCATTTGAGTCTTAGCAATATTCTCTGGTTGAGGAAATGGGCAAACAGAGATTGTGACTTGTCCAGTATCACAACAGCTAGTAGGTATCTGAGGCTTGATTTGAACACAGCTATATCTTATTCAAGATCCAATTCTCCATCCATTGGGCCATCAGCTTTCACAATGACTTTTTGTCGCATGCCCCATTAATCAATAAGTATACAATAAATGCTCCCAAGTACAAGGGGCTGTGCTAATTGTTGAGTAAGGAAAGAAAAAAGTAGAGATAGTCCTGACTGCAGGGACTCATATTCCTTTAAGGAAGACAATATAGACAAATTTAATTTTATTAAATATATTAAAACATGTTTATAAAAACATGAAAAAGTAATACAAAGTATTTTAAGAGGGGAGACATTGGTAACTGAAGGAATCAGCTCATATATGACATGACACCTGAGTTGAACTTAAGGGAAATGATTCTGAGAGGTGGAGGTGAAAAAGGAGGACATTCGAGGTGTGTGAGATGACCTAAGCAAAGGCATGTAGATGGGGGTATGCTCTGATGGAGCTGAGAGGAAGGATGCTAATCAGCTTGGCTTGATGGATAATAATGTTCAAGGAAGCTGGAAGAGTGAGTTGGAACCAATCTATCAAGGATTTGGGGTACCATTTTAGGCAGGCATAGCACCCCTACAGAGCTGACAACGAGTGAAGACATTTTCAATGAGGTTCAGACATGTGAATGCATTTGCCAGAATCCATTAAAATCTATAGTCAAGGTTCCATTGGCTTTAAACTTGCTCAGTGTGAGCTGTAATTCTAGCCTAGAATGGAGTTTTAGATGGAATATCTCTTTTCCAGGCTTCTTGGGTTTTCTCCCATAACAGGGCAGGACAAGGGCAGACATCCAAGAGAAATTGGATGGATTCTCAGTTCTCTTAGACAATCAGCTCTGCTGTCAGTTGAATTCAAGGATTTTTTTTTCTTCATAGGATAACTGAGGCTACACTGGATATTCTTCCTGTAAGCTCTTCTTTTTACACCAGTCAGGAGTCTTAAAGGCATTTCTAGAGATGGGTAAACAGTCTCTATATCTTTATCTGACCAAGTCTCAGCTCACTGAGCCATCCAGTTCCACCAAAGATTAATCTCCTGAGCCCCTGACAAAAGAGTAACTGCTGTTCATCATCTATAGACCTCCATCCAAGCTCCTAAGCAATGGTAGAATTTTTAATTATATTGTTTGTAAATTTGTGATTATATTTCATATCTTAGAACAGGTTTTGAGAAAATTAAACGTGGAAGTAGGTTCACCTGTTCTAATTTCTTAGATAACCCCATGGAAGTTTCATTTAAATGTTGTTGCAACACAGAGATGAAAGTTTCTTGGGTCAATCATGGCTTTGCCTTACCTGTTAACTGATAGGGACTAGGGAACACTGACTTCCTATCTTGCTCTCCATCTTTCCCTTAATAGGTCTGTCTCAATATCACTGGATGCTTTACTTGCCTGTATCTATTGCCCACATTACACTACCTGGAAGCCCATCCAGCCATGTTCCTACCATCCTGGATGTTCATACTCTGATTCACTTCCCACTGTCCTTTTCTGGGGAAATTCATCAAGTTAGCATTACCATTATGGTGAATTCACAGGGCAGTCCCTCCACCCTACTCTGGCCACCAGTTCCTGCTTTGTTCTGTTTCCCCTATTAGAATGGAAGATCTTTAAGGGAAATAATGGCTATTTTCTTGTTTTGTATTCTCAACTCCAAACATAGTGCCTAGCATATGCTGAGTACTTTAATAACTGCATTCATTCATTAATTCATTCTTTCTCCTTTCAATAGAATATCTGTCTCTTGAGTCTCTTCCAAGACAACCCATGTCCTTTCAAATACACTGACCTCCCAGTTCTTCTTCATCAATGTAACCCATGTCTTCTTTCCTTAGTCTACATCTTCCTTACATTAGGCTGCATGTACAATACCTCTTCCCTTACCCCCAAAGACAGGCCTTATTCCTCCTGTTCACCTAAATATGTCTCAGGTGGCAATATTCCCCTTTCTTATAGTGGTTGATGAATGGCAATGACAAATATCATTTAAGGTTGAGCACATTTGCCAGCCTAGTTTTCCCTGTCTCCCTCCTTTATAGTTCTGAATTGTTCCTTCATGGGTCCCTGGGTTAAGAAGCCTCTCTTCAGGTAGATCCCCAACTCATAGAGACCACCCTGGAATGAGAAGGGCAGCTATCCACAAGTATAATTCAACAGGATCTTTATATCCTAAAGCAAAACTCATCTGTCTCCAAGACCTCAGGCACTTAGGTCTGAACAGTCTGGTACAAGTCTCTGCTCAGTATTCTCTGGAGATTTAGCTCATCTCTTCTGAGCCAATTTTTTCCAGCAGAAAATTTGGGATATTTTATCGAATATTTATCATAGTCATAGGAACTATCAATGATGGATGGCCATCAGAAGCACTTTTCAAGTGCTTATTATGCAATCTAGCTATACTAGATGCTCCCATTAAGGATGTAGCACCAACTAGGATAGTGTATAAAGTGCTAGTCTTGGAATAATGAAAACCTGAATTCAAATTCTGCCTCTGACACTATTAGTGTGACTCTGGGAAAGTCACATTTCTACTGCAGTTCTTCATCTGTAGCAGGAGCATAATAATAGCACCAATCTTAAGGTTGTTTTGAAGACAAAGGGAAATAAACCATGTCCAGTGCTTTGTAAATCTGAGTGTTATAGACATGCCAAAGATGATGAGGAAGAGGAGGGACTTAGATCTTCAAGATGCCTTTTTTTGATCTAGCTGATTAGTGGCTGAGGATTTTGGCTTCATCCCCAGGCTGACTCTGAAGCAGCATCTCAGTGACTCAATATGTCTGTCTTATGAGAACAAAAGAAAAGCATCAGGAAGACCAGAAATAAAGAGTGATTAAACCAGTGAATGTGCCTGTGTAAAATCTTCTACATCCTGACTGATAGTGAAAGGGAATGAGGGAACAACTATTCCAGACTTGAACATGAATTATTTTCCCAGAATTGATATTCAATACATTGTGTTAACTTCAAAAATGCTTTGAGAATTGCATGGAAAACTCTTCAGTGCCTGTTATTACAACTGCCAAATGACATTTCTCTTCTCTAAAGTAAGTGATTTTTACATCATAATGTTTAAGTGAATATTGAGTTTTTTTCCCCTTCTATTGAAAAGCATTTCCTCTACCTACATTATTATATGACAAGAACTTGAGATTTATGCTGTTCGATTTCTTGGAGAGAACAAGAAATTCTATTCTATTCTAAGATCTATATTAGTTTTTCCATTGCAGTTTTTTCATTGTAGCTATTAGCAAGATCAGATTAAGCTACATTGCTACATTGTTAGAAGTATGACTTCAATAAGAGAGGAAAAGTGATAAGCCCCAGTGCACTCTGCCCTGGTCCAAACACCTTTGGATGGTAGGGCTCAGTTTCAGCACATTTAGAAAGTCTGAGAAGATAGGACATATGGATGCATGATGGAAGAGATGAGTGTTCTCAAATTTGTAAAAATAGGCTAGTTTGGGGAAAATGCACATTTATTCTGCAAGATCAATAGATGAACCAAGATTTATTAAGAACTTATAGTATACCAATCTGTGTGGTGAGTATAAAGGATATAGACAAAAAGAGTCTCTGTGTTCAAGGAATGTGTATATGAGTGTATATGTATGTATACACACACGTATATATGTATAATATACATGTGTATGTATGCAGACATATGTATGTATAACAGATATGGATAAATAGTTATTCATATATCCTCTACCCTCTGTAAAATCATATCTATATCTAGATTTAGATATATCTAATCATAATGATTTTATCTAATTATATAGATTATATAGATATATCTAAATCTAGATAATAGATTTGATTTTGCAGAGGAGAGAGGAGGGGTGCTAATAGCTAGGAGAATTAGGATAGATCTCTTATAAGTGATTCTTGAGCTGCTGACTCTTGAAGAAAATGAACCATTCTAGAAGTCCAATGAGAAGAGAGGACTTTCAAGGTATACTCTGTGTGTGTGTATGTGTGTGTGTGTGTGTGTGTGTGTGCACTGTGATACTTTGTGCAAAGTCAGGAAAATTGAAGTTAGAATCACATATGTGAAAAATATAGCTTGAAAGGTAATTTGACTTAACTATAGAATATATTATGGTATATCTATATAGTAATGTATATAGAGTAATAGTACACAATAATAAAAATCAGGCTGGAAAGACAGCTTGAAACCAGGTTTTTGGCCCTTTTATATCCAGAACAGAGAAGTCTGTAATCAGTAAGAGCAGTAACAGGGGATCATTTGGATTTTGGTGAATAGGAGAGTTATATGGTTATTTCTGTGCTCTAGGAAAATCACTTTGGCAGTTGAGTGAAGGATAAAAAGAAGGGGAGCAAATGTTGGCAGGGAGACAAATTAGGATTCTGCTGCAGCAGTCTTGATGAGAAGTGATGAATTCTGCACTGGATGAGCAGAGAAGACTTGAGAAAGGAGGGTCCAGTTTGGGAACTGCTTTCCAGGATGTAGAATTAAAGGAAGAGGAGGTGGAAATTTTCCTCAGACATCAAGGAAAAAAGTAATCTTTGCTTCCTCAGGAAGGATGCACTGAACTGTTCTGCCAACCAGGAAGCCTTAAGTTTCTGTTCTAGATGTTAAGGAGATGCTTCTGATTGAGATGTAGATTGTTAAGCTAGGTAACTTTGGAGCTTCCTTCCCAAGCTGAGCTTTGGTCATTCTCTGATTCTTCACACTTTTAGGAGATTTAGGGTTCTAATCATTTAACCATCTTAGAGTCCTGGCTTCTTTATCTTTAAAAATGAGTGATCAAACTAGTTGACCTTATCTATTCGTTCCAGTGGTAGAGTCAGGATCTTAAAGCCCAGGCTCTACAAGCCCAAGCTCTATTACTATATATATATATGCTGCTTCTTTTATACTTGACTTGTTCTCTCTAAAACACATTGCCTCTTGAGTAAAAGGAAGGGGTTCATCTTAATTAGCTGAGCTCAGATTGCAACTCTGCTCATTCTACTTGATTTTGTCATGACAGAGGTAACACAAAACATCATTCAATGGGCTATTTGTATCATAAAATTCATGATCAAGTACAAACAAATATGATGTGTTGATGCATGACAATATCTGTTATAGAGGATGTAAAGTTAGAGAAATTCCAAAAGAACTTGATATGAATCTAAATGAGTAAATCAAAATAACATTTAATACTCTGTAACTTTTAGCACTAGGGGAGGACTAAAATATGTTGGAAAATATGACTCATGATCAGAAAACCCAATACCAAAAGCTTTTAGACTATATAGAATCCTCCTGCTTAGGACATACAAAGATTAGCATCATTTGCAATGATGTAATTGACCTTATCTTTATAGGGAATGACTGATTAGTTATGAGAGTTATTTCTGAATCATGTCTGTAAATTCTCAAAGAAGTGATGTGTTAGACCAAAATTCAAAATCAATGCCAAAGTATAATATTAAAATTTATGGAAAACATTAGGAAATTGATAAAGGAACAGAAATAGCCATAGACTACCACAATTTCCCATGGAATCTGAAAAGTCTGGAAATCTAGAAACTTGCCCAGGAAGCAAACACTTACTGTTCCATCCAAGCAAAGAGACACAGTCATGGGTTTAAAGTATAAACTCATTTGCCAAAGGATGATGGAAGATTGAAAGCAGTACTGCTTCATAAAATAGCAGGAGGCAAAATGATTTTAAAGGCAGGTTGGCCTAAGACTCAAATAAGTCAGCTCTTCCTGAGAGCAATTATGATGAAGTTGGGAAGATGAAAACAAACAAGCAAAAAAAAATGGAAAACATCTGGCAAGCTTTCTCCAACAATTTTTTTCTCCATTGGTGACAGAACAACCACCATAGTTGAATTCCAGCATAAAAGACCTCAATTCACTGTATAATTAAGTACATACATATATCATTAAGAGAACTAAGTCCCACTTTTGCTCTGTTAGCATAATCTTTAAGAATCCAGAGTCAGATGATGGTATACTTAGAGAATCCTAGAGACTCAACTAAAAAACTACT
>JAJPUD010001593.1:254683-273990 GCA_023553655.1 Myrmecobius fasciatus
TCCAAATCACTATTGATCAGAGAAATGCAAATCAAGACAACCCTGAGATACCACTTCACACCTGTCAGATTGGCTAAAATGACAGGAAAAGTTAATGATGAATGTTGGAGGGGTTGTGGGAGGGCTGGGACACTGATGCATTGTTGGTGGAGCTGTGAACGGATACAGCCATTCTGGAGAACAATTTGGAGCTATGCTCAAAAAGTTATCAAACTGTGCATACCCTTTGACCCAGCAGCATTTCTATTGGGCTTATATCCCAAAGAAATCATAAAGGAAGGAAAAGGCCCCACATGTGCAAGAATGTTTGTGGCAGCCCTTTTTGTAGTGGCTAGAAACTGGAAATTGAATAGATGCCCTTCAATTGGAGAATGGCTGAATAAATTATGGTATATGAATGTTATGGAATATTATTGTTCTGTAAGAAATGACCAGCAAGATGATTTCAGAGAGGCCTGGAGAGACTTACATGAACTGATGCTGAGTGAAATGAGCAGAACCAGGAGATCATTATACACGGCAACAACAGTACTATATGACGATCAATTCTGATGGACATGGCTCTCTTCAACAATGATATGTTTCAAACCACCTCCAATTGTTCACTGAAGAAAGCCATATACACCCAGAGAGAGGGATGCGAAATGTGGACCACAACATAACATTCTCATACTCCTTGATTGATGTTTGCTTACATTGTGTTTCCTTTATCTGATATATCGTTCGTGTAGATAAGATTTTTCTTGCACACCAATGATAAGTTTGGAAATATGTATACATATATTCGATTTGCCAATATTTTAACATAATTAACATGTAGTGGATATCCTGCCATCTAGGGGAGGGGTGGGGAGTTGGGGGGAAAAATTTGTAACGGAAAGCTATGTAAGGGTTATTGTTGAAGAATTACCCACACATATGTTATGCAAATAAAATAAAAATTAAAAAAAAAAAAGAATCCAGAGTCAGTTCCACACAACTATGAGAGCACTAAAGGACTTTGGGGTAGGATCATTTAAGTTGACTCTTCTATTATTCTTCAATATCTTTGCTTTGAAATGCAAGTGTATAAGTCTGGGCATCTCTTCATTTTAGTACTCCAGATTAGGTGCTAATTTGCATTGGTGGAAAGAGTTTCCTCCTTGGGAGTTCACTATACTCAATGGAATCACTCTGTTGGACCAAAAAAACCTGAGGTTATATGATTTGTTCTAGATCATACAACTAACTGGCACCAGAATTTGGGCACAAAATCCCATCACTTTGAACTATATACTCTGACATCTTCTTTCCAGGAAGACAAAGCATTTAACATTTCTATGTGACAGGTAGCATGGTATTTCACTTAACCATCACTCAACCTTAAGCCCCATGCAAGATTTGAAAGTTATAAATTTCAGACCATGTGCCAATCTACAATGGGATAGAGAATTTTCTAAAAGAATGAAATCAGAGAGGCAGCTAGGTGGCACAGTGGATAGAACACCAGCCCTGAAGTCAGGAGGACCTGAGTTCAAATCTGGTCTCAGACACTTAACATTCTCTAGCTGTGTGACCTTGAGCAAGTCACTTAACCTCAATTGCCTCAGCAAAAGGCAAAAAAAAAAAAAGAATGAAATCAGAACAAATCTGAGTCAATGAGCCTAATATGCATCTTCTCTTACTGTCATGTCCAGGCTTGTGTTTTGTGTTTTCATGGCTGAAAGACCTTCTAGCACCTGTACAGGTGTGGAAAGCTTCCTCAAGGACTCAAAAGTCGAGATTCATTCTTCTACAGTGCTGTGCTGTGTTGTGGATTGAAAACTTTAACACAATCTAAAGGGAGGTTAAAAGGAGTATCACCTCTTTCCAATTTAAAATTCTGTAATTGATTCAGTAAGTCCAGCTCTGAGGAATTAATTATTTTCTTTTGGCTATCAGTGTCTCCAAGTAGACTTAAATTGGAATTTCTGAAAAGGGCATGACCTGTCATCTATAAGCTTTTTTGCCCAATTGACAGCCAAAATGTCTGAAATAATCCTTGAAAAAAAAATCTCTCAAATCCTTGATTTCCTCATATGCAGAATGGGGAGAAATAATAGCACCTGCCTCTCCCCAGTTATTTTGTTGCTCTTGTTCAATCATTTCTTAGTATTATCTGATACCATTTAGAGTTTTCTTGGTAAAGATACTGAATGACTTGCCATTTCCTTCTCTAGCTCATTTTACAGATGAGAAAATGGAGGCAAACAGAGTTAAATGTTCCAGGATCAGCCAGCTAGTAAGTGTCTAAGGCTGGATTTGAACTCAGGTGTTCTGAACCCCAAACACAGTGCTCTAGACACTGAACCACCTATTGACTTTACTCGGTTCTATTGAAGCTTGAATGAGCAGACACATGTAAAGTGTTTTTCAAATATTACAATGTTATAGAAACAACTAGTCTTATTTTGTAGGATGGAAAATGGAGAATAAATCTGTCTATAGGACTATCTTTGCTGGGAGTGAAGGTAGTGTTGTTTCTAATTTGAAATGAGTTCTAATCTTTTTTTTTT
Organism: Myrmecobius fasciatus; assembly: GCA_023553655.1. NCBI lineage: Eukaryota > Metazoa > Chordata > Mammalia > Dasyuromorphia > Myrmecobiidae > Myrmecobius > Myrmecobius fasciatus. Next base: position 257,218 of record JAJPUD010001593.1, read on the forward strand.
CTAATGACATCTCCTTGGGTAGAAGAACTGTTTCACTTCTGTTTTGGTCTTTCTCATCTTTTTTGCTAATGACTTATCTCCTTGAGTAGAAGAATTGTTTCCCTTCTGCTTTGGTCTTTCTCATTTTTTTTTTTTTACTAATGACTTATCTCCTTGAGTAGAAGAACTGTTTCGCTTCTATTTTGGTCTTTCTCTTCCTTGTTTCCTTATGTCTTTATCTTGTGTGAAACCAAGATTCAACATGTGGATGTTTGAGGAATTGATGACAATGTTCTCCATTTATTCCCACTCAGCTTGGGAATCGAACTTTATTTAGTGGTCTGGAAAATGTCTGCTCTTTCTGGTGTAGTGGAACACAAATGCACACACACACACACACATACACACACACTCCCTTACCTATACACTCATACTTCTACAAACATACTTCTACGCATAATACAGTCACACTAACATGTTTACACTTACATGCACTCATATACACATATATATATACACATTAACATACTGTTCCACATACAGATTCTTATATATATAATCAAATCACATGTATTCATACCTTTATGTATTCATACACATTCTCACATTTGTACACACATTTTCACACTCTTAATTGTACACATTTCCAACACACTTTTACACACACTCATATCACACACTTACATATACACACATACACACTCAAATTAACACATACACATATACACTCTTGTGTACCTATTCAAATTCACCTGCATTCACACTTATGTATACTTTCATACCCATTCTCACATACGTTTATACACACATTATTACATACATTATACACACATTTACAATATACTATTACACACACTCATATCACACACTTACATATACACACATACACACTTAAATTAATACACACATACACATTCTTTTGTACCTATTCAAATTCACCTACATTCACACTTATCTATAGTTTCAGACCCATTCTCACATACATTTATACACACATTATTACATACTCATAATCACACACATTCACAATATACTTTTACACACACTCATTACATCACAAACACTTACATAGACACATTCACATTAACCCACACACTCTTCAAATTTACAAACATTCACATATCTATGTACTCTCACATTCTCACATACATTTATACACACGTTCTCACACACTAGTAATTGCACACATCCACAACATATTTTTACTTTTACACACATTCATTAAATCAGATACACATTCACTCATATATTCACTCATCCCCACACTCTCATAGTACTCACACACTCTCACAAGATATGTTCCCATCCACACAGTCCTTTCCACTTCTGTAACTTAGCATCTGGATCTGTGCCCCAGATCTGGCATTTACCTGTTCTTAAAGATATTAGGAGAGCTGACCTGGCCCACTGAGTAGACAGGTGGTCTTGAAGTTAGGAAGACTTGGGTTCCAGTCTGCCATTCACACATTATGGATGTGACCCAAAATAAGGTGCTTAATATCTCAGTTTACTAGCAAATCTAGCACTATAAATTGTCTTCAGCTATGGGTGAAGAAAGTTTCCACAATGGAAGTTTCAAGACTGATGAATTATGGGTCCAGATCCTTCTCTACCCCTGCTGCTTCCCCAAAAGGTACTTTTTAATCATCCCCATCCTTGTTGACTAAAGAAGGATTGAATGTCTATTAACCCACTCAGTGCCAATCAGTGTGCTGGGATACAGAGATAAAAATAAATCTCTTTCCCCCTTAAGAGGCAATATATTCACAGAAAAGCAGACACATGATACAAAGCAGACATAAACTTTTTAGGCAGCGCTCACAATGGGGTAGGATACAGAAAAGTTACCTTTACGCACTTGGCCAGGACAGGAGTGAATTAGTGGAAAAGCAATGAAGCTCATCTATTTAAATATCATTTATAGTCAGGGAGATGTTTGCATAGATGTCAAATAATTGGATATTTTTAATTGGTAAAAGAAATGACAGTCTGTTCTCTTAAGCTAGTTTAATTTCAGCTTGAGAGGAGTGGAAGAGTGTGCAATAAGCTGATTAAACCCCAGGCTGTAGCTCCTGGGGATTAAGATGGCCTTGTGGATGGCAGAGTAGGCTGCCAGCTTGGAGATGAGATAAAGAACACAATTAGGGGGACAAGACTTGGCAGTCAATCAACGAGAGCAAACTTTGCATGAACACCATTTCCCCAGGTCTCTAGCTTATCTTGTCCCCACTGATATGACACAGTTCCACCTGTGGTAAATATGGCTCTGGACTGACATCCCCTTACCATCCTAAGCTCTGCGTTCTGCAAGGCAAATCAGAGCCAGAGGGAAAGACACCAAGTGACTGAAGGGCTTTGGCAGCAAACCCTGGGCACCTTCCGAACACTCATGGAAACATAATGACACGTGGATCCCACAGAGATTATCAAGGTGGAATGATGTTTAAACAATATCTGTAGAGAGATATGATTATCTGAAACAGGATGAGGTTTGGAGGAGGCTTATCAGATGAGGAAGCACCTGATACAGGATTAAAACAAGTCTTGCTGCTGGAAAAGCCATTGTCTGAGAGTAGGACCAAAAGCAGCATGGGATAAAGGGACAAGAACACTGGAGTTTTATCCAGAGGATCATGGTTCAAATTTCTTTCATTAACTACTTGTGTGACCTTGGGCAAATGGATTCATCTTTCTCAGTTTTCTCAGTTGTAAAATGGGGATATTGAATTAGATGACCACTGAGGCCCCTTCTAGGTTGAGATCTCTGTTCCTTTTAGTCTTTTTGGACCTAACTTGATGAGTGAAATAACCTTCCTAAGGTATAGTTATAATATTTCTATTGCCTCACTCAAAATTCATCAAAATATAGACTGTACAGACTGGCATTTAAGGCCCTCCCTTTTTTTGCCTTCCTTTCCAGATTTCTTTCCTTTTAGTCTCCTTCTGAAATTCTATTTTCTTACTAACCTGAGCTACAAGATGTTCTCAGATTTGAAGCCCTGCATGAAGATGAGATGATCTCCATGCAGCCACAAAAGCTTGGAATCCATTCTTTCTTAATCTTTGTTTCTCAGAATCCATGTCAACTTTCAAATCCAAACTTCAGTATGAACTCCTCTGGGAGGCTTTCCTTAATCCCCTTAATTCTTTCTTCCTCTTTTATTTTCTTTCCACCCTACTTATGTACCACTCTTCTTGGCTACCTTTCCCAACTCTCATCAGCATGAGTGAGTCAGGTCCTCAGAGGACAGCTGATATTACTTTTCATCCTTAAGATTCTAAGGGTATCACTCACGGTCAGCAAATCATTTTTTTTTTACTTTTTCTTTCTTTTTTGCTGAGGAGGTTGGGGTTAAATGACTTGTCCAAGGTCACACAGCTAGGCAGTGTTAAATGTCTGAAATCAGATTTGAACTCAGGTCTTCCTGACTTCAGGATGGTGCTCCATCCACTGTGCTACCTAGCTGCCCCCTGCAATCATTTCAGGAGCCCTAGGTAGCATGCTCTCCGTTGATTATCCAGTGATTTTCCCAATATTAATTGAAGAAACAATTGTATAATTGGGGATTTGCATCAATTTACATTAACAAATTATACATCAAATACAACAAGAAACACATAAAAATTGCTTTTTTAAAGCCAGGAAAACACTTAGATGGTTGTACACAATTAATCCTTGGGAGATACAATCCAAACTTGAAGGGTAATTTTGTAGGGAATCTCATCTGTCAGAAGCATATGTGGCCAAGGGACCCTTTCATCTCCCTTTGAGGAGTCACCACCAAGTTCACTTCTGGATGTGCCCTAGCTAATGAATGAGTCATTTCCTCACTTGCTCTTGAGTCAACCATTCTGAGTCAGGTCACATAGGTGACCCTCAGAGATTACCGCATGATGAACAAAAGCTGCTTTGGCTCCCCATTGACTCTGCTACCAATTCTATTGACTGGAACTCTAATGAAGCTACTTCAACCTTCCAAAGATCTCAAGGTCACTTGGATCATCTCTCCAGATAATATTTCACATCGATTCAGGAAACAAAAACAGAACAAATCTGAGGCAATGGGTTTAAGAATATCTACTGGGTAGGCAGTTAATTTTTTTCTGCATTTCCCAGAAAGATCACCAGAAACAGAGAATAACATTCATTTGGGGAAAGGTAACTCCATCAGGCATGCCCATGACTCTGCCAGCTTTCACATAGACTAAAACTAGGAAGGGCAGAGACTCTCATTGGCCAGTCTCCCCTCACCCATTTTTATATGTGTTCTTTCCAATGAAATGGAAGCTTCTTCCGGGCTAGGTTGGTGACAGGGTCATTTGGGTCAACATATTTACTTTCCAGAAAAGGCACTTAACTTGTAGAGAGGAAGTAGCTTGGCCCAGATCACTCAGCTCGTATATTGGGACAGTGTTTTCTAAACAGTAGCAGAAATTAGGTTGAGGAGATTGGTATTTAAGTCATGTTCCCCTTTGTTTTTGTCCCTGACACTCGGCATGGTCTGTGGCACATAGTAGGTGCTTAACACAATTTTAGAAAAGTCCCATCGGATCTCTCTCATTCTCCCCCTCTGAATTATGACTTCCCTGATTTCTCCTGACAAGTTGTTTGTGCACAAGTTTCCATTCTGCAGACTGACACTTCTATATGCTTCCATATTGTTAACACTTCTTTTTTCCCTTGCAATAAAGAGAGAATAACTATTTGTTGGATCGCCTGGGAACCCCAAAAAATAAACTGTCTGTGGAAAGGAATTTTTCTTTCCCAGGTTTAAAGATCCAGCTGATTTTCTGAAAGCATAGAGCTGAGCACATCATTCCCTTCCTCCACAAACTTTCAGGGCTATAGCCTTGACAATCACATATTAACCCCTCCTCCTTCAGAAACTACTTCTTCTGTGTCCTCAACTTCTCCGTCCCCATCACTCTGTACTTTGGAACCCAGGTATCATGGTCCGCTCACCTTTGGAAACACACAAAATGCTTCATCTCCCATCTCCCTGTCTTTGCACCAATTGTGCTCTCCAAGCCAGGGTGCTGTCCCTCCTCTCCACTTTCCAGGTTCCCCCCTTTCCTTCAGGACTCAGTTCAAGGACCACTTTTTTCATGAAGCCTTTTCTCATTCCCTGAGATGTTTGTACAGCCCATCCAAACTTTCTCACTTATTAGAACGTGATCTCCTCGAGGGCAGGAGCTGTAGTACTTTTCTTTTGGATCACCAGGACTTAGCATAGTACCTAGCATACAGCTGATGCTTATTAATTTCTTTCTGTTTGAGGGCAAGAAACAATAAATATGGAGTAAAAAACCTCTGATACTAGGTAAAAGGATGGGGAAGGAAAGCCTCAAGAACATTGGGTGGGCCTTTTGGGGCCAGCTTATAGAAGGCCATGGCCAAGGAGGATGTGGGCTTGGTTACGAGATACAGACATCCCTGAGATCCCAGCTTCCCTGATGTATTGAACATGTAGGATAAAAGTGTCCCGGCACTGAGAATACGGAGAACAATGGTGTTCTTGGTGCTCAAGAAATTCACATTCTAGTGGGAATCAGGGAGGAGCAAGGTGCTCACAGATAATTATATATGTATGTATGTATGTGTATGTGTGTATATGTATACATATATGCACAATATAGCATATAGGCTTAAATATCTACACACAAACATACATGTATACATGTATGTGTGCATACACACTAATGGAATGGTAGTAGTTTGGGGATGGGGCACTAACCCCAGAGGGAACCCCAAAGGCCTCCTGGAGGGGATGGCATTGGTGCTAAGCCTTGAAGGGAACGTGGGCCATTCAATTAATAAGCATTTATTAAGGGTTACTCTGTGTGAATTACCATGCCAGGGGATGGCAATATAAAGTTTCAAAAAAGAGCAAAACAAAAATACAAACAACAAAATCACAGTCCTTGAGCTCAAAGCACTTCCGTAATGCTGAGGGAGAGAGGAGCATTATGTAAAACACTATGTATATATAAAATCTAGACAGACTAGATGGAAGATAATCTGTAAGGGGAATCACAAGTGCCTGGGAGGGGTGGGAAGGTTGGGGGGAGACTGAGAAAGGTCTTCTGCAGCTGCAAGCTTTGATCTGAATTTTGAGGGAAGCCAGGGATTCTCCGCTTTACAGGCGAGGGTACAGAGCATTGTCGGTGTGAGCAATGGTCATTGTAAAGACATGGCAAAAGGAAGTAGAATGTCAATGATGGGGAACGTTCAGTAGACCAGCGTGGCTTGACCTCCCGACATCACCATTCACCACCTTACTCAATGTGTTTTTGCCTTGGTACGCCCTCAATTCAAGCATTTGTGAAATACAGGAGTGCCTATTTTTTCAGTGTTTGAATTTGATGGCTCCTCCCATGGTGGAGCTGTTTGTTCCAGAACCAGAGTAATTAGGGGGAAGGACCCCAGCTGTCCAAGCTGATCTCCACTAGTGGTGGAGATCATTCTGTGATTGCCCTAACCCTGACCGTCTGTCTTATGAAGGCACATAATGCTATTGGCCACGAGGGGGATCTGGGAATAGCGTGGACGGATTGGAGCAAATCCATCATCTCTGCTGTCCATCACTTAGGAGCACGTGCCTTCTGGTAGAGGACCAGAAGCAGCATCTCCGGATCCAAAGGGCACCCCTCCTAGAAAAGGAACTGATGAGGATTTAATGCTGATGAGGCCGGCTCTGGAGCCTTTAGCAGAGGTGCATCTGTGTTCTATTCTTGGTGCAAATGGAATCTAAATACACATATATGCCGAGTTTAAGGTTTCATGGATTTTGGCACCGAGTTGGGAGCGAGCTGAAACTGGGACTTCTGTCAGCTCTCAAAAACTGCCCTTGATGAAAGCATTCTTCCTCCGAGAAGCCAATTTGAACCAAATCAAGGTTTCTGCAAAGTTTAGAAAGGATGAACTTACACCTTCGGAAATGACAGACTGATGTAAAGTGTGAGGTCTGTTATTTACACACACATGCCATCCTGCCGAGTTGAGACACAAAGCAGACCCTCGCTTCCCCACTCTGTCTGCTCCGGTTTCCCAGGCGCTCGCTGGTTTGGAATACAGCGTTCTTGTGGACACATTTCCAACAGTGTCTGACAGAAATGGCCAGGATGAGGTCATATAACTAAGCAGCTCGTACAATTTCTTCTTGTGGTCATAAGGATACACACTGGTCCTTTTCTCCACAATTTCTTCTCATGGCCACAAGGAAACACACTGGTCTTTCCTCCCCAATTTCTTCTAGCAGCCACAAGGATACACACTGGTCCTTTCCTCCACAATCTCTTCTTGTGGTCACAAGGATACACACTGGTCTTTCCTCCCCAATTTCTTCTAATGGCCAAAAGGATACACACTGGTCCTTTCCCCAACAATTTCTTCTCGTGGTCACAAGGATACACACTGGTCCTTTTCTCCACAATTTCTTCTCATGGTCACAAGGATATACCCTGGTCCTTTCCTCCACAATTTCTTCTCATGGCCACAAGGATACACACTGGTCCTTTCCTCCCTAATTTCTTCTCGTGTCCAGAAGGATACACACTGGTCTTTCCTCCCCAATTTCTTCTTGTCGCTACAAGGATACACATTGGTCCAAGACATTTGAACCTTTGGAGAGTTGAAATAAATTAGATTTTAAACCATGTGCCAATATTGACTTTCTGATAGAATCAAAGATGCTGGACATGTAACTGGATTTTGTTATGATGTAATCCCAGCATTTGATACAGAAATGAGATCGCAGCAAATCCAAGTCTCTGGTATCAAATAGCGATATTCACTGTACATTTTCAGAGAATCCATCTTGTTTAGACTTTGGCATTCCTGTTAAACAAGTGCTCCCTTCAGATGTCTTGATTCGTTACACATAGTGGAGGAAAGAAGTGGTGAGCAGTTCAGACGCAGCTCTATCACTGTCTGCATTTTCTCCACCAAATTATAAACATGTGGAGCTGCTGATTTTAATATCAGATTTTCTCCCTTTGGGCCAGAGTGTTTTCATCTTTGAGAAACACCGTGTTATAGTTTACCATCACCAGAGGGATCGAGCGACAATTAGAGCCGCTGTTGCTAGGGATTCAAGATAACCGTCTCACAAGAAATGTTTCATTTTTCATAAAAGGAATGACTGTGCATAACCCACACAATGGGTTCTATGGGGGCCCAGAGGGCAGAGATAGTGAAAAGAGGCAAAAAATATCGCAGAGACAAATTTAGGGTTTCTATGAAGAAAAATCAAATCAAGCTTTGAACCAATGGAAATTATCCAAAACTGAAATGGCCCTGAGGAGACTTAGGCTTCCTCACATTGAAGTCTTTAATAATAATAGTAACAATAATAATAATGTGGTAGTGATGATAATGATGATGATGGTAATGAATACTAATAATTGTTACATAGATCATTGGTATTTTTTTCAGGTTGTAGAGAAACACTGACATCTCTTTCTGCTCTGGGATTCTCTAACTCTTTCTTCAGGGATATTATAAATCCTAAATATCACCAAGACATGGATTTTTTAAATCAACTGAATTGCCAGGGAACTTGGGAAATCTGGGGATGACTTAAAAGAATATGAGATTAATGGATCAATTCTCCCATTAAAATAAACCTGTGCTAACCAAACCAATCAGGGAAGGAAAGCAATAAACCTCTTTTTGTTTTCACCAAAGAATCACTTAACAACACACATTTATGAAGCACTTCCTATGTGTTAGTTTGGGTGATTGTTGGCTCGGTATCTGTGCATGAAATATTGACTTTTGTCTTTTTGGCATTATATGTTAGGAAGGAAATGGATGAGCTAGAGGGAATCTAGGAGAGGGTCCTAGATAGTGGAAGACCTTCAGTTCATTCCATAGGATAATTGATTGAATGAATTTAGAATTTAGAATATTTTATTTTGAGAAGAATAGAGTAAGAATGGAATTGATACCTACCTTCAAATGTTTGAAGGCCCAGTAGAAGAAGACTTAGTAAAATTCTGGACTTAAAATGGACTTGATATTTACCTTCAAGTAAATAGCTAGGGCTAATGGAAGAAGGGTTAATGTAACTCTACTTGGCCACAGAGAATGGAACAGGAATATTTGGATGCAAAAGGGAAATTAAGACAAAGTATAAGTGCATTTGTGTGTGTGTGTGTGTGTGTGTGTGTGTGTGTGTGTGTGAAATCATAAGTCTGGCCATTTCATTACCATCTTCTACAAGCTTCAGTAGCTCCCTATTGCCTATCAAATCAACTCTGTAATTCTTCTTTTGCTGTTTAAATACTTTTCCAATCTGGAGGCCAGCTTTCTTTCTGTTCTGATTTCTCATTACTCCCCCTCATACATGCTATGTTCTTGGCAGAGTGGCCCATGGACTTCCAATATGACATTTCCATTTCCTCCTTGTATTTCTGTGCATACTCTGTTCCCCCATGCTTGATATTTTCTCCAGCCTTATATTCCCCCCCCCCGGGAGCTTTGACCCTTTCCAAGGCTCAGCTTTCCTGATGCTGACTCTTTCCTTATCCTGTTAATTGTTCGTGCACCAGTACCTTACATCAAATCACTTGGTGAAAATTTCATATTTATTTATCTATATGTGTCCCATCCACACTATACTATGCAAGATACTCAAAGGAAGGGATTATTTAGTTTTCATCTTTGTATCATATATTTGGTGAAATGTTGGGCATAAAGCTGCAACTCAAATGCTTATTGAATCAATTGAAAGTGACATTTGAGTCTAATGTAGAAATGTTTATTTCCGTCAAAGGCATAAATACAAGACAAAGAGATGGTCCTTGAGCTGAGTTTTAAAACTAGGGGTGAAGAAGAAGATTACACATTTTGGGCAGAGACCTGGAGGCCAGAAAATACAGAAAGTTCATGATAGAGAAGGGGGATGATTATTAAGTTGATTTGACTGTGGTATTATTTACATACACATATGTAATACATAATAAGTCTGGAATGGAAAGGCAGCCTTACATAGTTGGAGGGCCATAAATGCCTCGGTACTGGTCTTCAGTTTTTCCTTCAATCAGGAAGAGGGGCCACAGATGAATGCTGAAAAGGGGTGCGACACCATGAGAGCTGGGCAAAAGGCAGATGAATTTGGCAGCTCAGTGAAGGCTGCTTTGGAATGGGGAGAGACTGGCCAAGGAGGGGCCCAATAGTCTGGGTCATGATGAAGGAAGGTTAGTGATGGTGACAGTCTTCAGAAATAACAGTCCATTCTTATTAGTAGAGTTGAAGTTAAGAGAATTTTTTTATTTCCATTCCACAAAAAGCTACTTTTGCTTAAAGTATCCTATTTCTGAGTTAAAATGGACACTAAAATAAAAATAAACCTTAAAATGTCCCCATGCTTTCTTTGAAAAGCAGACAATCCTTGGATAATCGAGTGTAGTTGAAGATGCATATTATTTCTGAAACTGGTTTAACCTTTGTTGAGCTTTGTCTCAACTTGTAGAGTTCGTATCAAAGTACTCCATGCATTCATAAATGACCTCAGAATAGAGTGTTTCTGCCTCGTATTACTATGATATTCAAAGAATAAAGTCTAGACTGATGAAAAAAAGATAGACCAAGTCATAATCACATTAATCCATGTACTTCCATCTGAGGATTATGGGACGTGGAAGCACAAAACAAGAGATCATCAAAAACAATTGAGTCTGTAGGGAATATTTAAGCTTTCATATAATTTCTCTTTCAAAAGCACATCCCATTTTTCAATCCGCTCATTTCCCCCCATTATGTAGAGGTAAACATGTTCATTAATGAGCAATAGGGAAAATCTACTCTCTTTCTCTCTCTGATTTTAAGGGGATAGTGATTCTTGCACATCTCTCAAATATATTCCTTCCTCTCCACTGGCACTACCACCACTCTGGTGTAGGCCCTCATCATCTCACAGCTTGGTTATTACAATAGCTACTGGAAGTAGAGGCATGACTGCCGACTTCAAAATTCCCCTGCCTGCAATCCATCTTTTCCTAATTTTTTCCTAAACATAGATGGATCCTGTCACCTTCCCCCACTCCTGATTCAATATGTTGGTTTCTTATTGCCTCCAGATTAAATACAAAATGCTCTATTTGGCATTCAAAGTCCTTTAAAACTTGATCTCCTCCTACCCTTATAATCTTCTTAAACGTATTCCCTAACACAAATATTTGGTTCAGTGACCCTGAACCTGGCCATTCCACAAACAGGATGGTCCATCAGTCAGTTCTGGGTTTTTCCTCTCTCCATTATCCCTCATGCTTGGAGCTCTCTTCTGTCATACTCCTGGCATCCCCAGATTCTTTAAGTCCCCACTAAAATCCCACCTTCTCTATAGGAAGCCTTCCTCAACCCTTCCTAATTTTAGGGCTTTCTCTCTTGTTTAAGTCCCCACTAAAATCCCACCTTCTCTGTAGGAAGCCTTCCTCAACCCTTCCTAATTTTAGTGCTTTCTCTCTTGTTTATTTCCTGTTAACTCTGCATATAGCTGCCTTTATCTATATTTCTTTGCATATTGTCTTCCCAGTAAGACTGGTCAGCATTTTCCTTTCCTCGTTTTGTATTCCCACCATTGAGTACAGTGCCTGACACATAGTAAGTACTTAATAAATGTTTACTGATAGATTGTTAATTAATCTTCTTCCTTAAGCATTATTCTGTACAAGAAGTCCACTATTTAAATACTGGTTAAGCCCCTGACTATCTGACTTGCTTGGGCAGATCCCTTGGGAGATAAACAAACTCACACGATAGATTTACAAGACCTGACTCCAAAGGCGGCACAGATGATGAATTCAGTCGTTCTTTGTTCTCAATTGAGCTTTCTGCCCAAGAAATTGTAGCGCTGAATAAAAGGGCACCAGTAAGGTCACCAGCACTACAAATGCCTTTGTAGTCTAGTGTTAATTGTGTCCAATGGTGGTAACATTTGGTGGGGAGATCACCTCCTCTATTCTTCTTAACTTTTTCCAATCATGATCCCTTTTTGTCCAGGAAATTTTTACACTACTCAGATATATAGGTACTTAAAATGGATACACAAATCAAACATTTACTGACAATAAATGATAAAGAACTTTATTTTAAAGCAATTCTTTCACGATTTATCAAAGACGAAGGCAAATTTGCATATTAATAAGATGGATGTGCTTGTTTATTTTTATATACAGAATTAAATCTTGGTAGAATATTTGATATTTTATACTGTTGGCAATTTTTTTGAAACTCCCATATTCAGCTATGTGATCCCACATGGAGTTGTGATCTACAATTTAAGAATCTTTGACCTAAGTGATCACTGGAAGAGACAAACTTGGTCGCTCCCATTCCTTCTGAGAGTTATTCTCACTATGATTGCACAGCTGTCATGTAGCTTTTCCTAGTGCTCATTCATTTATTTCATTTTCTAATTATGACATGTTTTAGCTACTGACATTTTATCATTGATTGCCCCCTTCCTGAGAACCTCACTTCTTGTCACTGCCCTGGTCAAATAAAACATTCACCAATATATTCTTGTACACCTACCATTAACCATACACATTTTAGAGTTCTTAACTTGTAGAGAACAGGAAAGAAGAAATTCTATCCTAGAAAAGATTTGAGAAGAGAGATTCTTGATCTTCTCACTCATATTACTCTTTTACCCAAAGGAAAACATGGAGAAATTATATAAACTATTTTAAAAACAAACTTCAACTAATTTGGTTTTGACATTTAAAATCTAGTTCTTGAGATCACAGAATAAGGAAAGTTGAGATTTGGAAGGGACCTTAACCATGTAGTTCCATCTACACTTTCCACATGAAAGGAATCCCCATTGTAGTATTCTTGGCAAGTGATCCTCCACTTCAACATCTCCAATGAAAAGAGAAACCTGCCACCTTGGGAAGCAGCTCATTCAACTGTTGGACAGCTGTAGTTAACAAGGAAATTGTTCTTGACCTTGAGGTTGAACTCATTTCTTTGCAATTTATTGTCTTAATGTCTCCTCACTTATCTTGAATATCCAAAGCTTGCTAGTAATTTTTGTTCTGTCATTTCCATAAGGAGAATTCATTTCATTGGAAGTGAAAATCGAAACAGAAGAATTGAACAACTTTAATTTCTCTTCATCGTCAATGATAATTATCCATTCATCTCTAAACAAGGAGCCTCTTCTCTGATTTTTCCTTTAAAAATTCCCCCCTACATTTGCCCTTAAAAAACTGTGCCAAAATTATTTCATTCTAAGCTTTGGTATTCTTCACACCATTTTTACCGATCTGTGCCATGGGATTTTATTTATCTTTCCATTTTCTGTTTAATGGGGTGGCCATTCAGTGACTTAGAATTTAGGATTTAGGACTTAGGACAGGCATTTTTCCCCTTGTCAAGAGGCCATTAAAAAGACTTTGAATATATTGAACTGCCTTTTGAGAATTTTGGAGAGGATATAGGTGAAATAAAAATAGGTTATGATCTGGGTCATTGAAGGAAATATAAATGTATATTAAAGAAAATATAATTCTACCAGAGTTACTTGGCCAGTGTCATAAAGCCAGTGTGTGTTAGAGGAATAATTCGAATCTAGGTCATCAGGAGTTAGCAACAGGCTCACATCTATTCCATTGTGCTCTGATATCTCTCTTCAATAACTACAGAAGCCATGGGAGCATAGATCAGAGATTTAGACTTGGAAGGGATCGCCAAGACCATCTTCTTTATCCCTCTAATTTTACAGATGAGGAAACCTAGGCTCAGGGAAATAAATCTGTCTTAAATCATATAGGTAGTAAATATTAGAACTGGGATTGGAACCCAGGGATTTCAGAACCACTGTTCTACCATAGGGTCATATGAAGCTTTCCATTCCACTTTTAAGGCAGGAAGGACATGAGAGGTGACCATGTTTATGATAAGACTGAAGAGCTAGTACGCAATCCCATACATTTGCACTGTATAATCTGACCCTTTATATTGCCAGTGGTACACATTTTTCCTATTGTGTTTTTTACATTTGATGGAGAAAGTCCTGGAGTGGGAATGCTAAGGGAGTAGAGAAAATGGGAAGGAGGACTTGAGGGCAGAAGAAAACTTGGGAGTCTTCCTTTTATACTTATTAAAATTAGGAAAAATGTATTCTATGCCGTCTGAAATGGGAGAATATGGAAAATATTCTACGTCCAACTTTCATGCTTTGATTTTTCTTGTCTGTTTTCACTTAAAAGTGATTTTCCCATTTGGCACAAATAGGATGTAATTTGCCAAAATGTTAATTCAATAATCTTCCTAAGAACATAAGGAATGTCAGCTGATCTTACATTCAGGTCAATGGTCTCATCTCTTGTCTACTGACAGCCTCCAATTTGATTGACATTGTGCTTAAAAGAGTAATTCCATTCCCACAAGCATGTACAAAGTGCCTTTTAAATGCTAAGCGATGCACAAAGCAGGGAAGATACAAATATATTCATCAGCTCCTATCCTTAAGGAGCTTATATTCTATTTCCCCTTATATTTATTGCAGTTCTGGTATCAAAATTAATGTATTCAAATAACATTAAAACTTTTTTTAGTTTTTTTTAGTAATTTGTTACTTTCTACTTTTATTTCTTTTTAAATATTTCTGTTTACATAGTGCAATAGTTCTGGATTTGTTGTCAGACAATCAGGGTTCAAATCTCAGGTCTGCTATTTACAAACTATCTGGTTTTGGAAAAGTCAACTAATCTCTCCAGGCTTCTATTTCTTTTCATGTAAAATGATAGATTTGGAGCAAATGACTTTTTCCATCTATTCTAGCTCTAAAGCCTATTACTCTATTATATTTTTCTTTGCTGCTTTTTGGTCCTTGAATAGTTAATGTTTCTTCTCAACCAGCTAATTTACTTCTTGGGAATAATATTTCCCCAGAGAGAATCTGCTTTGGGGAGAAGACAAACTGATTCCCCTGGAGACACTTCCCCTATTTTTAATCAGAGAGGAATTCAAACATTTATTGTCCCTTCATAAGCAGATAAGAAAAAAAAATATTGTTGCTGGTGATCAAGAAAAAGACAGATCAGTACATGTCTGACTACATCAAAGGCTGGTGAGGAAGAATTGTCTTTTTCCTGAGAATTGCCTTCCGATCTGGGAAGCGTTTACTGCTTCCCTGTGATGAGTAGGACTTGAATATGCCCCCATAGTGGGTGAATCAGGGGCCACAGGTCACCAGTAATATGCCATTATGCCAGCAGCTTTCCCTGGAACTGTGGCTCCTACAACAGACAAAACCTGAGCAAAGATATAAAAACATCCCTCCTTTCTATTTTATTAAAGTATTTTTTGCTAATAAAACAGAAAGGGTCACATTTTCTGATCAATTCTTTATTTTTCACAGTGTGAAATTTCATTTTATTTTTTAAAAATAATGTTGCCTGCTTTCCTTTAAATGAGAATTGTTTATAGAAGTGATTGATTTGCAAGCAATATTGCAGGCTCCATGCTTTCTTATACTGAACTTGGCCATAAGCCCATCTCCCTGTGATAAAAACCCATCTTCCAAGGGTACAACAAGTCATATTCATATATGTATATATATATGAATTTTTAATGAATGTTAATTTATTTGTAAATTTGTAATTTATTTGTAAATTATTTAAAGAAATCTATATATATATATATAGATTTCATTAAATAATTTACAAATAAATTAACATTCATTAAAAAATTGAGTTTCAAATTATCTCACTTACATCCCAACTCCTCCCCTTGACAGGGCAAGTATTATGATATTGATTATACTTGTGAAGTTGTGCAAAACACTTTTCCATGTCAGACATGTTGTAAAAGAAAACACAAATAAAATAAAACAATAAAATAAGGAAAGTAAAAAAGTAAGCTTTATTCTGCATTAAGAGTCTGCCAGTTCTTTCTCTGAAGATGAATAGTATCATAAGTTCTTTGGAATCATCTAGCATCATTGTATTACTGTGAATAGTTAAGGTATCATAGTTGATCACTACATAATATTGCTTTTCTCCTGCTTCTGCTCATTTCACTTTGCCTAAACATATATAAGGAATCCCAGGTTTTTCTAAAACCATTTTGTCTGACATTTCTTAAAGAACAATAGTATTCCATTACAATTATATACCATAATATTCAGCCATTCCCTAATTGATGACCATCTCTTGCCAGCACAAAAAGAGCTGCTATAAATATTTATATGTACATAAGTTATTTTTCCTTTTTCTTTGATGTCACTGGATGTAAACCTCATAGTGGTGTTGCTAGGTCAAAGGATATGCAGTTTTATAGCCCTTTGGATCTAATTCCAAATTTAAACAAATCATTTAAAAGATTGCTGTGTCTTATACCATGAAATAACAAAGATAGACATTAGAGGATGCAGAATATCATTTCCTCTTGGTTTCTCACAATCTGAAAACATTCTCTTAACAAATTTATATATAATTCATTGGTCAAGAAACATTATGAGTACTTACTCTCTGCAGAAACTACTATAAATGTTGATGATATACTTCTCCCCTTCCCCAACAACAAAAAAAAAAAGAGAAAGAAGGAAAGAGAGAAAGGAAGGAAGGAAGAAAGAAAGGAAGGAAGAACAAAAGAAACAAAGAAACAAAGAAAGAAGGAAGGAAAGAAAAGAAGGAAGAAAGAAAGAGAAAGAAAGAAAGAAAGAAAGAAAGAAAGAAAGAAAGAAAGAAAGAAAGAAAGAAAGAAAGAAAGAAAGAAAGAAAGAAAGAGAGAAAGGAAGGAAGGAAGGAAGGAAGGAAGGAAGGAAGGAAGGAAGGAAG
>JAJPUD010001593.1:278318-318961 GCA_023553655.1 Myrmecobius fasciatus
CTCTCTCTCTCTCTCTCTCTCTCTCTCTCTCTCTCTCTCTCTCTCTCACTCTCTCTCTCTCTCTCTCTCTCTCTCTCTCTCTCTCTCTCTCACACACACACACACACATAAATTGAGGGAAGGAGAGACAGAGACAGACAGACAGAGAGACAGAGACAGAGAGAGAAGAGCGAAATCTTCAGTTCTGTCTTTGTTCTCATTTCAGGTCAGAAATCTGCTCATTAATTTAACAAAAAAGGAAGGACTCTTCATCTGCTTAATCAGACAGATTGCTCTGTGGAGTAGCTTGCCCAAATTTTGGGGTAATGTCTCACACACACACACACACACTGCCATAGGCATAGTGAACACCTAGGGGACTTGCTCTTTCAGAAAGGATTAAAAAGAAGAAAGTTGAAGGTCAGGGAACCGTGATAACTGTGGCTACATTTGTCTATTACTTGCCAACATCCCCCAGCCTCTGCCTTTACCAATAATAATTAGGCAACTCAAGATGTCCTGAAATATTTGAAATGAATAAATAACAAATTATATATAATAATTATATTAATATTATTATTATAGTAATTATAGTAATATTATATACATATTTAAAATAATAAATTATCAAGTGTTGAATATGTGCCAGGTACTGTGATAAACTCTAAGGCCATAAATACAAAAAGTAACATAGACTTTGCACCAAGAAGCTTATGTTCTACCAGGATAAGGTATAACATGAAGGGGAATTAGAAATATAAGGAGAAGGGTAGTAAGGATACATGATTAGTAAGTGAAAAGTTAACTTGGTGGAGGGCAAGAAGAAGTGAAAGCTAACCTATCTGAGCTCAAGATCTCAAGAGTAATGTCTGAGTTCTTATGGGGGTAAGAGGAAGAAGATGGCCAGAGTGGAGGCCATGTGGTGTAGAAATGACATTGGTTCCACCTATCCAAGTCCCATGGTAGAACCCAGTCTAGTTGCCAGAGGAAATTCCTGTCTACATGTTATAAACAGCTACCAGTGATCCCTTCTTACTCTCATCTTCTCTGCCCTACCCATACTCCCTCCTTTCCTTACTTCCCATTTCTGGTAGAGCAATAGGAAAATTGAATTTAGATATGGCTACCTGCCCTTCCCCTCCACTAAAAATGGACCTGATGTTGGGAGAGAGAAATAGGGTCTGCCTTCTGGTGCTTTCTTCTTCTTCCCTCCTTTGAAATAACCTTAATAATAAATGACATTTATAGGATGCTTTAGTGTTAGCAGAATACCTTTGTTTACATGAATAACCCCAGAGTTCCTGGTCAATTGACTTTTTATTATCACCATCACCATCATATCTCACTAGAGATTTCTAATTTCAAGTATTTGAAAGGCTGTCATATGGAAAAGTGATTAGATCCATTTTCTCTGATATTAGAAGAAAGAAGTCTATGGTATAAGTGACAAATGGGCAAATTTAGCCTTGAGGTTAGGAAAATTGCCTAGTTATTAAAGTGGTCTCAAAGTAGAAGAGCTTGCCCCAAGAAATGGTCAATCCCATATCAATGGAAGCCTTCAAGGGTCTAGATGAATGATTCTTATTCCTGTGCACAATAGAAGATTTTCTTGGGTAAGCACATTGGATGAAATGTTGGACGCCAATTTGATATTGTTTGACTCTATTATCTCTAGATTAGCTACTCCCCCATAAACATCATCATCTTTTTTTATTTTTTTATTTTTTTTTTTTTATTTTATTTGCATAACATATGTGTGGGTAATTCTTCAACAATAACCCTTACACAGCTTTCCGTTACAAATTTTCCCCCCAACTCCCCACCCCTCCCCTAGATGGCAGGATATCCACTACATGTTAATTATGTTAAAATATTGGCAAATCGAATATATGTATACATATTTCCAAACTTATCATTGGTGTGTAAGAAAAATCTTATCTACACAAACGATATATCAGATAAAGGAAACACAATGTAAGCAAACATCAATCAAGGAGTATGAGAATGTTATGTTGTGGTCCACATTTCGCATCCCTCTCTCTGGGTGTATATGGCTTTCTTCAGTGAACAATTGGAGGTGGTTTGAAACATATCATTGTTGAAGAGAGCCATGTCCATCAGAATTGATCGTCATATAGTACTGTTGTTGCCGTGTATAATGATCTCCTGGTTCTGCTCATTTCACTCAGCATCAGTTCATGTAAGTCTCTCCAGGCCTCTCTGAAATCATCCTGCTGGTCATTTCTTACAGAACAATAATATTCCATAACATTCCTATACCATAATTTATTCAGCCATTCTCCAATTGAAGGGCATCTATTCAATTTCCAGTTTCTAGCCACTACAAAAAGGGCTGCCACAAACATTCTTGCACATGTGGGGCCTTTTCCTTCCTTTATGATTTCTTTGGGATATAAGCCCAATAGAAATGCTGCTGGGTCAAAGGGTATGCACAGTTTGATAACTTTTTGAGCATAGCTCCAAATTGTTCTCCAGAATGGCTGTATCCGTTCACAGCTCCACCAACAATGCATCAGTGTCCCAGCCCTCCCACAACCCCTCCAACATTCATCATTAACTTTTCCTGTCATTTTAGCCAATCTGACAGGTGTGAAGTGGTATCTCAGGGTTGTCTTGATTTGCATTTCTCTGATCAATAGTGATTTGGAGCACCTTTTCATATGACTATAAATAGTTTTAATTTCATCCTCTGAAAATTGTCTGTTCATATCCTTTGACCATTTATTGATTGGAGAATGGCTTGAATTTTTATAAATATGAGACAATTCTCTATATATTTTAGAGATGAGACCTTTATCAGAACCCTTAAATGTAAAGATGATTTCCCAATTTATTGCTTCCCTCCTAATCTTGTCTGCATTGATTTTGTTTGTACAAAAACTTTTTAACTTAATATAGTCAAAGTTATCTATCTGGTTTTCAATTAAAAGTTCCAGTTCTTCTTTGGACATAAATTTATTCCATCTCCACAGGTCTGAGAGGTAAACTATATTATGTTCCTCTAACTTGTTTACAAAATCACTCTTTATATCCAGATCACATCATCTTTTTTTAAAGAAAAAATAATTTAATATTTGCTGCCTATTTAATATAGCTTTTCCATTTCATATGATTATAAGGTGCAAGTCAGAAAGGAAAGAAGTCATCTCAATCCTGTTTTAATATGGAAAAAACCCTCACTTTGGTTTTGCTCCTGTCCTTGAATTCTAAGGTGCCATTTATGCTAGCATGACAAATAATTGTCTTCTTGTTTTGTCATTTCAGCATTTCAGAGAACATCTGGACAAGCTTTCTGCCAAAGGAATTGGGATGTTGGACATTGCTTTGAATGAGGCCTTCAGTGTGCTCAATGAAGTAAGTTTCTGACACTCTTTTCCCATCTACATAGAATAGATCTTTTTATATCATATATATTTTTATATCATAATTAAGTTAGATATACCTGTATATACATAGACACATGTATATACATGCATACATATATGTATATTTGTCTATGTGTCTATATCTATATCAATGTATCTGTAGGACAACTGGGTAGCATAGGGCATAGCGTGACAGGTCTGTAGTTAGGAAGACCTGCATTCAAATCCAGCCTCAGACACTTAACTAGCTATGTGACTGAGCAAGTCACTTAATCCTGTTTTCCTCATTTTCCTTATCTGCAAAATGAGCTGGAGAAGAAAATGGCCCACCAATCCAGTGTATCTGCTGAGAAAACCCCAAACAGGGCAACCAAGAGTGAGATACAATTGAAATAACTGAACAATAATAATATATGCCTTCATGTATACACACATTTGTTGTTATTGGGCCATGCAGACAGAACTAAATCAATTATATTTAAGTCAAGAGACATGTTCTAAGGGCCTTCCATGTGCCATGCTGTGGGCTAAACTGTATATTCAAAGACAAAAATGAGACCACTTCCAGCATACAATGCTCACATTTTGGACATCACAGTTGAATTTATACATTTTGTTTTAAATCAGACATGTCTGGAATATGATTCAGTTATTTTAGTCATTGTGAACATCCTGGTGTGAAGGACCGCAGGTGAGACCCAATCTACCACTTGAGGAGCTGGATTAAAAACAATAGTAGCTCAGAATCATCATTATTATTCTTAACACCATCATCCAAGCTAGCATTTTGATGGCTCTCCAAAGTTTGCAAAGCCCATCCCATCAGTTATTTCACTTGAGCCAAACAATAATCTAGGGAGATGGTGGATATGTCTACTCTAGTTTTACAGATGGGGAATTTGAGGCTGAGAAAACTTTAGGTCATTTTCCCAGGATCACACATGGATTTGTTATTTGCTCTTGTTCAACTTATGTTTCCAAAAAGTGCATTTTCAAAGCTTCTGCTCCTTACAACATTTACAATTCAAAAAATAAGAAAAATTTGGTCTTTTGATTATAATTTTCCTTCAAAAATTAGTTTTATAAATGTCTTTTGTCTTTACATTTGTATTCCCAACCTAATTAAATAACAATAGTCAAGTATTATATTTCCCACACATGGCTGAACAACTCTTTGAAAAAAAAGAATGAATGTGTTCCCTCATCCCTGCTTTTCATAAACCAGAATGTTTCATTATAAATACTCTGCAATCAGCTTCCTTTTATTGTTCTTTTCATTTACATTAATATAATCATTGTGCATACTTTTATCCTGATTTTGCTTCCTTAGATCTTTCATCTTTCTTCCTTTCTCTCAACTCTTCACATTTGTGTTACTTATGGTGCAATGGAGATGGGTTGTACCTCTATATCAGAATTTGGTTATCTATTATAAGTCAAAAGGCAATCATCTTCTTTATTGAGTTTTTCTACAATAAATACTGCTGAGTATTCTTATATAGGTAGATCTTCTCTTTGTATCTTTGACTTTTCTGAAATGTATGCTGGGAGTGGAATCATTGGGTGAAAAGATATAAACAGTTTGATGAGTTTTCTGCCCAAATTCAAAATATTTTCAAGTTTGTGACCGACCCCATCAATATTGAGTGTGCATATGTTCCATTAGCCTACTTCAACTTCCATTTTTACTCTCTTTGGAATATAATTTTCTCATTTTAAATTCATGAAAACTGTCCTCATTTCTGTACCAAAAACAAGAAATGCCTCAAGGAGATGTTTCTGTTCACAGTACACTTTACTATTTCCCAGTATGTTGCCATTTTGGACTCGATTGTATTATATCATAGGTATTTTGAGTCCAAGTAAAGTTAATGGTAATCTCCTTCCCCACCTTGTGAAGCGATGCTAACATCTTTAAAAGGAGCTGAATCAGAAGAGATTAATAAAATCCATACCTCTCTGAGGCATTTGATTTAACCAAAGTTGGACAACCCAATGAGTAGTGATTGGGAAAGGATCCCTATTTCTTTGCTGTTTTTATTCTACATGGAATAGGACATCATTAATTTTTTTGGTTAGTGAATCTCCACAATGAATCTTCACTTGAATCAATTGTCCTGTGGAAGATTCAAAGCCTCCTTCTAAATGGCATTAGTGTAAAGGAGAAACAGGGATTAAGGATGAAGAGTGAGTAAGAGTTTCCTAGTTACTACTATGTTAATTTCCATGACACTAACTAGGGATACATTCCTACTTACCATCCTCTAAAAAGCTGATATATTTTGAGAGAGATAATCAACATTTGTGGGACAGTCTGTTCCAACATATAGAACAAAGTCTGTAAATTCTGAACTGCCAAGGTCCCCAAAAGCTGAGCACCATATTTCAGCAAAAAGTTTTCCAGTCACCCAGTCACCCTGAAATGACTTAGTGCCACTGAAAACATTTATTTTGCCGGATTGGTGCCCAAATGCCCACATCAAGAGAAATGAATTCTGAATTCTTTGAAGAAAGCTAAGGGATACATTGACCTCCAGCATCCTGGAGAGCTGACAAAACATACTTAGAGATCTCTTGAGGATTTCTGTCATCTTTTGGAATTGAGATTTTGCTTATATGTCTTTAGAATTCTGGACTGGAATTCTGCTACATATTAGAGCTATACAATAGACTCTGATTAAAATAAGACTCTTAGCAGTTCAGAAATGAGTTTCTTTGATGAAGTAAGTCAACAAATATACAAATCATTTCTATAGAGGAAGACCAATAAATGGCAGATTTCAGAATTTGAAATGCTATTGCATGGAAGCAAGATTAGACTTAGAACCTGAAGATCATAGATTTATAGCTTGACAAAACCTCAGAGATCATATATAGATCATGCTGCTCACTTTACAGTTAAATCACTGAAAGTTAATCCAAAGCTTCTGTTAGAAAGTGAGGTCCATTAAGGCAGGGGCTAATTTTTAAAATTAATTTGTTGGTTTAATTTGCTTGTTTTGTACCTTTAGCAAATAATATGTTTGTATATATCATAAACACTTAATAAATGTTTGGCAACTAGAAGATATTTGGTAACTTTGGAGAGTGTGCTTTCAATTGCATAATGAGATTGTAATCCAGGCTGCAAAAAGTGAAGAAGAGAGTGAGGTTGAAATATTATCATAAATGGCTTTTTAAGGAGTTTAAGTTTAAATAGGAGAAGAGGTATAGGATGATAACTAGTGGGGATGGAAAGATTGCATTAGGATTTTTATTTTGTTTTGGATTTTGAGGATGGGGAAGACACAGGTATGTTTGTAGGGAGTAGAAAAGCAGAAAGTAGACAGGGAGAGAGTGAAGACTAGTGAAAGACTAGGTATGATAGAGGAGGCCTTGTGCTGGAGAAGAAATGATGGATTAAGATGACTTGTACATGTGGAGGGATATGTCTTGGTAAGGAACGGAGCCATCTCTATAGAAAACAGTAATAAAGGAGGTGCTAAGGAATGAAAACAACAGAGTGATGAGCAGAGGAAGAAGATTTGAGTTCTCAGTGAATGACTTCATATTTTTAAGTGAAATTTGAGGCAAGTTTTATTCCTTCTGCTAGGTTCATTATTTGTCATTTCCCCCATCTTTCTTTGTAGAGTATAAGCTCCTTGAGAACAAGTGTTATTTTATTTATGTCTTTGTATTCTCAGCAGCTCATATAAGGACTGGCTGATGATTCATGATCATTACATTCTTGTAGGTTTATTATTGCCATAGCTCTTCTTCTTATTCCCTGTTCTGCCTAGATGGTCTATGCAGATACATCATTGCAATATTAACTTTGGTTTTCCTTGAGTTCCTCAATTATTCTCTCCTATGAGTCAAACATTGGGTTCTTGGATTTCTTCAAGTAAACATTTCTGCTTAATATGCAACTGTTCCACTTCATTTATCGGTTGTGTCCTTCTGAATAAGGCATGAACTTTCAGAACTGGATTTCTGTCCTTTTCAATCACTTTACAGTGATATCTATGACATCAAATTTATGTTACTCAATTAGAACTCTAATTCAACCTATTTATTAACCATATTTTATGCACTCATGTATAGCTAAGTGAGGTCATGACTTTTAATGCTCTTTCTCTGTGTATCTTCTTCTGCTCATAATTTTGGGGGATATTATGCAGATTTCAATGGATAATTTTCCCCCAGCTCTTATTCCAGTTTAAAAACCTTGGCAGATTTGGAAGACTCCAGTCCAATCCAAGCATTTATTAATCAGCACATTGCCAGTTCCTGTGCCAAAAACAAAAACAAAAAAACATTGTTCCTCCATTGAGTAGCTTATGAAAGGAAGTGTGATATATATATGTATTTATTTATATATATATATATATGTGTGTGTGTGTGTGTGTATAAAATCTCTATGTAAAATATAGACACAATCAATTCAGGCTAATGGGAAGGGAAGAACAGTGGTAGCTGGAGTGATGAGGAAAAGCTTCACATAGAAAATGGCCTTTGAGATAAGGTTTTGAAAAGGCAGTTTATTTTTTGTTTTAGATTTTGTTCTTAACATTTCCCTTTACAGTCTCCTGGTGTCTAATATGCTCCTCATTCCTTTGCCAAGAATTTAATATGCTCACTTTTATACTTTAACTATTCTCTTGTAATGTGTTAACTGAGGGAAAAATGAGGGCTATCCAGCTAAGAAATACTTACAGTTTCTTAAGAGATTCAAATACTGTAAAGTCTATAAGACTCAAAGGAATAACTGAGGACTGGAAGACTCTCAGGTTGCCATCTGAATGACACATTTTTGAACAATTCCTAAATGGAATGGGCTTTCTCAGGGGGTGATTATTTAGAAGTTGGCTGATGAGAATGCTGTAAGTCAGTTGCTTATTATAACTTGGACTAGGTACCATTAATGCCCTTTTCATTTCAAAATTATGTGATTGTCTGGGGCCTTGGGACTTTCCCATAGTCCTCAAAAAATAGCCAGATATAAGTATTTGCCCCCTCCCATATCCATGTTAGAGTGTGCATCATAACCTGTTGTTTATATAAGACATTCGATCTTCCATGTCCATCCCATTGCACAAGACCTCATGCTTAAAATACTCTCCTTCCTTCCCTCCACCACCATCTCTAATAGTCTCTCTCTTTTTGTAAGACACTATCTAATGCATGAAGCTTTTCTAGGTCCCTTGCACCAATGCTAGAATCCTCCTTCCCCAAATCCCCAGTGTTTAACAGGTACCTCTGTATGTTTGCATTTATTCTCTTTATATTTAAGTTCTACAACTATATGTACATATGCATATACATATATTTATAGATTCCCCCTCTACTTTAGATTTATAGATTACCCTCTACTTTATTATAATACAAGCTCATTGAAAATATAGTTTTTTCCCATACTTGTATCTTCAATACCTAGTAGATTAAAAGATACATAACATCTGTTTAATAAATCTTTGCTATTAGTTGATTAATACCTTTCCTTTTTCCTATTGTCTCTATCCATCTCTCTCTCTCTCGCTCTCTCTCTGTCTTTGTCTGTTTCTCCTTCCAAACATATATACATGTACTTATATACTTATATATGTGTGTGTGTATATATATATATCTATGATAGATTTAGACATATTTGCATACTATATAAATATATATGTATATATACAAACATATACCTATATATGTACATGTAAATACATATTTGTGCATATATGTATGTATATTTTATATACATATACATGTGTATGCTTGTGTATAAAATAGCAACCCAGGGGAAAATTATTAACCTGATCAATAAATGACATAAGTCTGAGAGAAAGAAGTTTAAGACCATTACTTTAGAATTGGAATAGCCTTAAATTAATTTTATTCAATCTCTAAATTTTCCAAATGAGACAAAGGAAGCTCAGAGTGGTTGGGAGCCTTGATCAAAGTCACACAAGGCACATCTCAGATGCTGGCCTTTGATCCCAGAACCACCTGCCTTTTGCTCAGCCAATAACTCGGCAATAGTTGGTTGCCCAAAGCATCCCAGAGGAGAAGACTACAGTCCTGTGGGAGTTCCAAAGGCTCTGTTTGATATAAATTGAGGGTAAGACTGTTGAGAACAAGCTTGTCTTCTTTTGAAGGTTTCTCCTATTCTGTCCTGGCTGTCATAGATAAAAACATCCCTGCCACATCCCCTCTCTTCTGTACTTTTAACCAGTAATGACTTTTGAGGAACACGGAGCTGGTTAATTTTCCATGAAATATCCAGGTTTATCTATTTTCTACTTCGTCAATATGACCTTTAAACACTAGTATTCATTTCTTCGGAGTTACTGCTGCTCTGCACTCATACACAAAGATGTATGATTGAAATTCTGGCTGGCATTTGAGGATGGTTCAGGGGTTACAGTAATTAAACCAAGGAAATTGTGTCTTGAAATTACCTGCATTTTGCGTTCTACAATGGCTTAGCTCACTCAAAGATTTGTAGTTGCTGAGACTCACATCTTTGAAAAGAGAGTAGGGATACACTCCTGAGCTCCTTCCAGCCACTGATTTATGCCGTATTCATCTGATTTTGTAGGAATCTGGAATGGCTGGCTCTGCTAGTTAGTATCTACCTTGTCATGTGACAACAGCAATTATCTTTCTTTGGACTGAATACCATCTTTGCCATGATTACCTTAATTTTTTTCTTAGCCAATTAAGTAAAATTCTGTGACATTTCAACGATGGTTAATCACAACCAAACGCTCTAAATGTCAGGATGCATTGAAATTTTCCCTTCGAACTGATGAATCACCAAGTTAATTGTTGTTCATCATAGGGTTCTTGTCGTCATTATTATTATGGAAAACACTTTCATCATTCTTGCTATTCAATAAAAAAGTTCTAGAGAAATATGAAGAGAAGAGATATGGCTCATCAAAGCATTTGAATGTAATTGCATTCTTCAAAATACTCCAACAGCAGATTACTATGTAGAATAATGTGGTCTCAGGCAGAGGAAAGTAATGTTTTAAAAACTAAACAGCTTGCAACAGCCTCTTCTGCCCTTCTCCTTTCTTTTGATCTCTTTAGGGAAATAAGTACTTTTTTTAAGAGAGGGAATTTTCCAGTGTATTTCTTTCCAAAAAGTTACACAAAAACCTCCTCCCTGAAGACTTCTTGGTTCACTGGCTTTTAAGGGTTGGTCCATTTTCAAGGCCTGTCTGCTCTATTCCAAGGATGGCTAAACTCTGCATTTGTTATTGATGTCAAAGTCAGGCTTCTGCCTGAGAGAGGGCTGTGGATTTGTACCACTTCAGCTCCCAGGTACCACAGGTGGCCAAAAAGATGCTGAGTCCCCTGGAACTCTGCACCTAGGAGCACGTCTGTGTTCTGTCTATACCTTAGGATCCCTTTTAGGCATGTATTTGTCCTTCATTATTGAAGAAGGCCAGTGATATCCCCCAAATTTATGAACATCCCTAAAATGGAATTAGTCATCAGAGGTGCTAGCCCTCATTGAACACTCCATATGCCCCAGTGTGGACCCTAACTTCCTAGGGAAAACAGCTCTCTTTAATCTGAAAGGCTAATTGTAAAGGGGCTACTTGGAAGAATCATGAAAGTGAAAACTATTAGAGATTGTTTTGTAAACTAGTTAAAGGGAGATCATCTTGCCCAAGGCTAGGAACTTCCAGGAATCTCAGTTGTCCTCTTGTTTTGGGTTCTTTCACAGGATTCACCATTTCTTCAAGGGCCACAAGTGCAGCTTTGAAGGAAGGGACTTGGCCTTAAGATCAGAAACTATTCTGCTTGAATTAAAACCTTTGGGGTGGATGAGTTGGGCAGCTAATGCATTTTAAAGTCCCTTGAATGAGTGACTAATCAAATCTGCCCCAAGACATCTTTTGGATCATGAAGTTTAGCCTCTGAAATGTCTGGATGTAGATTTCTCTTTTGAGTGGCTGCATTTCTGGCCCATTAGATGTCCAAACATTCTCTGGTTTGCACATGCTAGAGTAGAGTCTCTATCCATCCAGAAATAGCCTCCTTGTATTTTGTGCAAAGACACTATTTATTTTTCTAAGATGAGTTTTTAAGTTAGAAGTTTCAATCCATATAATCCATTTCCATAGTGTTGGGCTTATTATCTGTCAACAAGTATTGATTGAGCACTTTCTCTGTTCCAGGCATTGGGCTAATATTTTCTTACACATTCCTTCCTTTCACACCTTCTTCATTTTGACCCATTTGCTCATTTTCCAAACTTGCCACCTCATCTCCCATTGCCAGGTCTTTGCACTTGCACTTATGATCCCCTCATGCCTGAAATATACTTCATGTTTATCTGTATTTCTTGGAAACCCCACCTTCTTTGAGGGCTCAGATTATGCTTCCTATAGGAAGCCTTTCTCCCCCATTCCCCCAATTAATATTCTCTCTCTTTCTTCCTCAACCTTTATAAATATGCCTATAATTTGTTTAAAAATTATTGATTTTTTAAAAAATCTTTTTCCAAAGGTATATGTCCTCTCTACCCCTCTCAAGAAATACTTTTTCAATTTTTTTATTAAACTGAATACAAAATAACAAACAGAATAAAAAAGAAAGACAGAAAAGGAGAATAAAATAAAACAAAATATCATGTGCCCAACAGAATATCAGGGAGGATTCAAAATACATGACAATAAATTTCCACTTCAAGAAAGAATATATAAGAATAGAAGAGATTATATTCATGAGTGTCCAACTTTCCTTTGCTTCCTTGTAGGTTATTATTTTGTTCTCTGCTGTGCAGAGAACTTTTTACTTATTCCTTTTTCCCCTTTCCTCACCCCTACCTCCCTCAAAAAAGCTACAGTTAAGAATATATATGTGAGTGTACATATATGTGTGTATGTGTATACATATGTATACATACATATGCACATGTATATTCACACCCATCCATCTATACATACATACATATATCTACATATACATACAAATACCTACATACATACATCTACATACTCACACACACATATACATATTCTCAAAAGTAAACATTTATCTAAAACAATATTAATATGGCTGATATATAATGGAAATTTCTCTATTGATTGAATCTTTGTTTGACTTTATCTAAGATCAATGATTACTAGCCCTTCTTTTTTTTTCTCTAATAAATCCTTCTCCTGATCATTGTTGTAGTGTTTGTATACATCTTATTTCTTCTCCCTGCTAACACTTCTACTTTAATTCTGCTCCTTAGCTTATTTTGCTATTACTTAACCTCTTCCCACCCTGGGATTTCTCCCTTATCTTCTCCTCCTCCTTTTCTTTGTCTCCATCCTATTCCACTAATCTTCAAATCTTATTTATTATCACTCTAATTAATCTAAACACCCTTTTATATAGCACCATATCCTGTGCCACTCTTCTTGCCTTTATCCCTTTCCCATTAATCTACACACTTTATCCAAGTACCTTATAATTCTATACATCCTTCCACATCCCACTTTATCCTTTATTCCTTGTTCATTAATCTACCCACCTTGTCCCACTACTATAAATCTACAGCTCCTTCTATATTCCATCTTATCCAGTTCTGTCTCTCCTTATTTCTTTATAAATTTTGGAGGGTGCTACACCCTTGACAGTATATACGTAGTGTTGCCTATTTAACCCATTCCAGATATGAGTAGGTTTTCAGAACTATGAGCCCTCCTCCCTCCTCTAATGCCTCTGTCTATTCTTCCTCTGCATCTCATTTGTATAACATAATTACTATTTTTACCTTTTCATATATATGTATATACATACATATATATACATATTTTAGTCAGATCACACTCAACTCTGCCCCAATCTTTCTTTTGAGCTATCCAATTACTGACGTCAATCTTAAAAATGTAGTATGCATTCCTATGGAAAAAGCATAAACAATGTGTCCATGTTAAGTTCCTTAAAATTAATCTTTGATATTGACTCTCATATATTAAATTTTCTATTAAGTTTGGGTTTAGTAGAGACAAAGTCCTGAAAATTTGCAAGTCTGTCGAATGCCCATTTCTTTTACTCATTATAATGTATAACTTTGTTGGATATGATATTTTTGACCACAGCCCTGCTTCTTTTGATTGCCGGTATATATGATTCCAGAACCTTTTATTATAGCTATTGAAAAATACTGTATAATTCTAATTGTAGTTCCAACATATTTGAATTGTTTTTTTCTTATTTCTTACAAAATTTTCTCTTTGATCTGGGTTTTTGAAATTTGGAAATAATATTCCTAGGTGTTTCTCACAAAAGGTCTCTTTGAGGAAGTGATCAGTGAATTTTTTCTATTTCTATTTTCCCCTGTCACTCCAGGACAATTTTCTTGGATTATTTCTTATATTATTGTAAAGTTCTTTTTAAGGCTCTTTTTTTGGTCAGTTTTCAGGTAATCCAATTATTCTTATATTTTGTCTTCTTGATCTGTTCTCCAGATCTATTATTTGTCAAAGATGGTTCACATTCTATTCAATTTTTTTTTCCTTCTTTATATTGTTTTGCTTTTTCTTGGTCTCTTAGAGCTTCACTGACTTTCCCTTTGCCAAATTCTAGTTTTCAAAGAATTATTTCCTTCTTTAAGACTCTCCTTCTCTAGTTGGTTAACTTTTTGTTTTAATTTTTAGTTTTTCTTCAATTTCTCTCATTTGATTTTCAAAGTTTTTTTTTGTTTTTTGTTTTTTTTTAATTTTATTTGCATAACATATGTGTGGGTAATTCTTCAACAATAACCCTTACATAGCTTTCCATTACAAATTTTCCCCCCAACTCCCCACCCCTCCCCTAGATGGCAGGATATCCACTACATGTTAATTATGTTAAAATATTGGCAAATCGAATATATGTAAACATATTTCCAAACTTATCATTGTTGTGCAAGAAAAATCTTATCTACACAAACGATATATCAGATAAAGGAAACACAATGTAAGCAAACATCAATCAAGGAGTATGAGAATGTTATGTTGTGGTCCACATTTCGCATCCCTCTCTCTGGGTGTATATGGCTTTCTTCAGTGAACAATTGGAGGTGGTTTGAAACATTTCATTGTTGAAGAGAGCCATGTCCATCAGAATTGATCATCATATAGTACTGTTGTTGCTGGGTATAATGATCTCCTGGTTCTGCTCATTTCACTCAGCATCAGTTCATGTAAGTCTCTCCAGGCCTCTCTGAAATCATCTTGCTGGTCATTTCTTACAGAACAATAATATTCCATAATATTCATATACCATAATTTATTCAGCCATTCTCCAATTGAAGGGCATCCATTCAATTTCCAGTTTCTAGCCACTACAAAAAGGGCTGCCACAAACATTCTTGCACATGTGGGGCCTTTTCCTTCCTTTATGATTTCTTTGGGATATAAGCCCAATAGAAATGCTGCTGGGTCAAAGGGTATGCACAGTTTGATAACTTTTTGAGCATATCTCCAAATTGTTCTCCAGAATGTCTGTATCCATTCACAGCTCCACCAACAATGCATCAGTGTCCCAGCCCTCCCACATCCCCTCCAACATTCATCATTAACTTTTCCTGTCATTTTAGCCAATCTGACAGGTGTGTAGTGGTACCTCAGGGTTGTCTTGATTTGCATTTCTCTGATCAACAGTGATTTGGAGCACCTTTTCATATGACTATAAATAGTTTTAATTTCATCCTCTGAAAATTGTCTGTTCATATCCTTTGACCATTTATTGATTGGAGAATGGCTTGAATTTTTATAAATATGAGACAATTCTCTATATATTTTAGAGATGAGACCTTTATCAGAACCCTTAAATGTAAAGATGATTTCCCAATTTATTGTTTCCCTCCTAATCTTGTCTGCATTGATTTTGTTTGTACAAAAACTTTTTAACTTAATATAGTCAAAGTTATCTATCTGGTTTTCAATTAAGAGTTCCATTTCTTCTTTGGACATAAATTTATTCCATCTCCATAGGTCTGAGAGGTAAACTATATTACATTCATCTAATTTACTTATAGTATCACTCTTTATATCCAGATCATGAACCCATTTAGATCTTATCTTTGTATGTGGTGTTAGATGTGGGTCAAGCCCTAATTTCTTCCACACTAGTTTCCAGTTTTCCCAGCAGTTTTTGTCAAATAGTGAATACTTATCCCAAAAGCTGGGGTCTTTGGGTTTATCAAAAACCAAATTGCTATAGTTATTGCCTAGTTTGTCTTGTGATTCTATCCTGTTCCACTGATCGACTACTCTATTTCTTAGCCAGTACCAAATGGTTTTGATGACCGCTGCTTTATAATATAGTTTTAGATCTGGTACAGCAAGTCCACCATCATCAGCCTTTTTTTTTTCATTAATCCCCTTGAAATTCTTGACCTTTTGTTTTTCCAAATGAACTTTGCTACCATTTTTTCTAGATCTGTAAGATAATTTCTTGGGAGTTTGATTGGTATGGCACTAAATAAGTATGATTTTCAAAGTTTTAAAGTTCTTCTATAACATAAAATATAACATTACTCTGTGGGATAAAAGAAGCTTTTTTTTCCTTCAATGTCCTCTGAAAATGAACCCTGATCTTCCCTGTTCCTACAGTAAGTTTCTGTGGTTGGGTTCTTTCTTCTTTGCTAGTTCCTTTTTTTTTAATAAGAAGTATTAGTGTAAGCACCTCTAATTGTGTGGAGGATGAAGCATCTAGCTTCATTTCAGCTCTTCCCTCTGCCCTGGAACCCCAAACTAAAACCTTCCCCCTCCTGCAAATACCAACAGCCAGCAGTGTCCCTGCTCCACTATGTCTGCACTCCTGGTGTGCTGGTTCCTTCCTGCCCAGGGCCACTTCTCTGCAGCACAGCTGGCCTGACATTCCAAACTGGAGGTTCATTCTGCCTTCCTGGACGCAGGCCCTCAACTCCATATACTGTCCAGGAGGTGAAAGTTTTTGAGGTTCCTTACTTAAGCTGTTACTACTTCAATTTGGTTATCTATAAAATGGGGAAAATGATTACCATCTACCTCTCAGGACTGTTTTGCTGTTGTGAGGATCAAATGAGATAATAATTGTAAAGCATTTAGCACAGTGCCTGACACATGGTAGGTATCATATAAATAAATGTTGGTTAATTTGTTGTTATTGTAATTATTGAGAATTGAACCTTTACTCATAGAATATAAGCTTCTTTATAGAATGTAAGGGCTCGATAGAGAAAGATTCATTTGTGTCAGAATTTCCAGCACCTAGAATGTTTTTGGACTTCAGCTTTCTCTGATATACTGCATTTTCAATGAGGAAAAAATACAGATCAACAACTGAGGTATATAAAGGTTAAGTAACTTGCACGCAGTGAACAAGTGAATAGAGCAGGATTTTAATTCAGGTCTTCCTTATTCTAGGCAGGGTTCTTTCCACTGGTCCACATCCTCTTATCTCTCATCCTAGCTCTTAATAATTTCAATGTATTATATCAAGTTCAGTTTAATCAAGTGCCATGCAGGACTCTGCATATGAGTTCTTGAGATTTCTAGGAGATTCACAAGAAACTCTTCATTCAATGAGGGTTCATTTCCTTTTCCTATGCTTTTCTGTGGACTAATCCATATATTCATCTTCTAGGATACATTTTAACTGAATGCTTATTTCTTTCCACAGTTCAATCACACTGGACAGGGAAGCATTTGCAGCCAAGCGATAATGCTCATTACTGATGGGGCTGTAGATACCTATGACACAATCTTTGCAAAGTACAACTGGCCAGAAAGGAAGGTAAGTCAATGAAATAAGTCCTACTGCTTTCCCTAAAAACCAAACAATAACCAAATTCCCCGGTTGTTACATTTCTGTGAGATAACCCCCTAAAGTAGGCTTAATTTTACAATGATATATTATTTCTTACATTTGACAATTTTTTTTTGGTTGTTGACCAGCACCTAAGGTGTGAGATTCCAGCTATGGGAATGAAACCATTGAATTGAATTGAATAAATGGAAATTAAATCTGACAAATGGTAATTCAAGCAATGGGGCAGATTCTAGAGAGGAATTTCATAAAAAGTAAGGAACTGTTATTAGAGAGATAATTCTCCATTTTATTTAGTATTATTTCTCTCTAAAAAATATCCCATACTCAAAATTGGATGGCTCTGATTCTGGATGATTACATTTCTGCAATATCAGAACACAAGACAGAATTTAAAGCAAACTTTTTGTTCAGAAATAAGAAATGTTTGGTTGATTTTTTTCCTGTTATCATTAGCTATTGGTCCAACACAGACAGTATGTTTTGGAAAGTAAACTTAACTTTTTGCCCTTACTGGCTGGAATTATGGAGACACACATGTAGACTCAGTAAAACATGCGGGTGTGAGTTGTGCTATGACTCATATCCATGGATCTGGAGAAAACTAGTTAATTCTACTTTAGTTCTATCCCTACTATGTCTGAGGCGATGGCAACAATTCTGCTATGAAATGAGGGTTTTGGTGGCTTTCTGTAAAGCTTTTTGTTTCCTGTTGAGTCTTTATGACAGGATTCCTGTCTGCAGATTGGTGTGCCTACTACCTTTCTAGAAGGCCACTGTAGTTATATGTTGTGTGAAATGAGTTCTCAAAGCATCGTTTTAGTGTTTTGTGCATCTTTCTCTAGCTGCACCATTAAAGTATTGGCTAATAACACACCTTTGCTAGTATAATTGCTACTCCTTGATTGTTCCCGTGGGTTTACAACACAAAATAATAGGCTCACAGATCTTGAGCTGAAAAGGACCTCAGAGACCATAAAATCTGGAAGTTCAAAAAGGATAAATGACTTAGCTAAATCCCATATAACAGCATAGATTCAGGGCTAGATAGAACCTCAGCTTCGTCTAGTCCGACCATTGGATTTTCCTGATGCATAAATAGAGACTCAGAAAACTTACCTCTGATTAGGGTCACACAATCAGTGGGTGAATGAAAGTCTTCTGACCTCCAAATCCAGAGGTCCTCTGCTCCATGCTGCCTCTTCCACAGTGGGGTTTGGATTCAATCTAGATGTCTTTATTTGTAACATTGATGGGCATCCTCTACAAGTTTTCTTCTGCCATTCATGTTTTGCTAATCAGCTTAGAAGCTATTTGAGACCAGTGACCATGACATATACTCTATATCCCTATAGCACTCAGTAGGGGTTAGATACATAGTAGTTACTGTGATAGGCTTATTGAATTTTTGTATGAGTGAATTAACAAACACACATGGCTATCAGACTTAGGAAATGACATTAGTGAAATTGGTAGAAATGCTCATGATATAGGGAAGAGAATTCTGAGCTTGAGGCAGGAAGAGCGGGGTTCAAATAATTCATTGTCAGTTAGATAGTGCTGTGGATAAAATGTTGGACTTAAGAGTTAGAAATACCTGAATTTGAATTCTGCCTCAGATACTTAATAATTGTGTGATACTGACTCTTGAGCCCCAGACAACAGCCCAGAATTTATTATTATTATTCGTGCTTGTAGATGAAATTTCCATCCTGGATCTTTTGCATGTGTCACTTGAAAGATTTTTTTTAACATGTTACAAAATCTTCCAATGAAACAATTACAAATAAATGCATGGAACCCTTAAAAGGCTGTTCTCTTGACACAGAATATGTCTTTTGGGTAGATAACCTATGCAGAGTCATAGGATACATCCCAGTCATAGAAATGTGCATGGTAAGGGCAGAAAACTAAAAGCATCCAAGCTCCTGCCCTTCCTTGGAAGGATCAGCTAAGGGCAGGGCCATCGTTCTTTAGGTAAACCCAAAAGCCAGTCTTTTCACTCTAGATGGATGCTATTGATTTCATGCCAGGTGCTTTCACAGATTAATTGGATCCAGGACCCTGCAAGCATCAGCACTCCATGAAGTGTGCTTTCATCATCTTTTTTTTTTTTTTCAAAGAAGCACCAATGAGCCATAGAGTCTGTTTCTGTAGTAAGACGGCATTTTGAAAGGGTGACAAATTCAGAGGTATCTCTGGCTAACACTTTGCCTTTTTCTCCCTATCTCAGGGAAAGTTGGAAAAAAGCAAGAAAACAAACAAATAGATAAGTACCTACTATGAACTAGATGTTGTCCAGAGCTGCTGATTATGTGTTACCACATTTGATCCTCACAATAATCCTTGCAATTGGGTGCTGTCATTATCCCTCCTTTTTAACTGAGGGAATTGATTCAAATAAGAGTTAAATGATTGGGCAAGATCACATCATTAGTAAATATTTGAGGCAGAATTTGAATTCAAGTCCCCCTCATTCATATCTCTGGTGTTGACTTCCTTTGTCTCAGGGTTTTAATCAGAAAAAATCAGGGTTGGAATAGATTGTCTCTAATATTGTTCTAAATTTAGCCACCCTATATCTCTGAACCTTGGATATTTTCCATTACTCCAAATAATTGCCTCTTAACCTGATTCAGGATCTCATCACTTTTAAAGTCCCTTCCAGTTCTAAACCAAATCCCCTCTGAAAGTGTAACACCCCACCTTGGATTATTGCAATAGCCTCCTTCCTACCTGTTCTCCTGGCATCTCAGCCTATTCTCTACTTAATTATTCTAATACTTTTCCTAAAGAACATATCTGCTTCTGTCGCTCCCTTGCTCATCAGGCTTCAGTACTTCCCTGTTGTTTCAAGGATTAAGTGTAAATATATTTGTTAAGTATTTAAAGGCTTTTACCATCTGGTTCCAACTTATCTTTCTAAATTTATTTAATATATCTCCTTTTATATGTTCTATCCTCTAGCAAAATTTGCCTACTAGTAGTTTCTTGAACTTGACTTTTCATCAGTTATCTCTGGGCTTATTGCCTCTCATCTGTAATTTCCTCTATCCTTATTATCTTTTCTTAGAATTATTAGTTTGCTTAAACATTTACACCTCCAGTCTCATTTTATGTCTTAGTTTTTTTCTAATATATTCAAGTGTTAATCTTGTTTAAGGATCACAGACTTACAGATTGAGAACTGGAAGTTGAAAAGATCACCCCTTTCCCTTTACTTTACAGATGAAGAAACTGAGGCACAGGACAGTTGTGATTTATTCAATGCCACACACATAGTAAATGGTAAAGATGAGATTTGAACTCAGGTCTACACTCTCAAATCTAGAGCTATTTAGCCACATTTTGAATAGCCCAAGGGGAAAAAAAACAAGCTGAATCTTGTGGGCAGAAAGTCAATGAGAGGAGAAATGAATACAATATTCAAATATATACAAAGCTCCCAGGCAAGAGAAAAGTCAGAGATATGAAAGCTAGTCTGCAGTAAACCCTCTGGGAGATCCACAGGATGAGAACACATTAACTGAGGTTAGTTCCAATAAAAATGGCATCCACTAAGATCTGAGGAGTAAATAAATCTGTCTCCCATACTCAGAATGCTACACATCCCCTTGTCCTTATAAAACACACTTTAAGATGTGAACCTTGGTCTTGAGCTTCAGCCTGGACAGCTCCTAGGTGCTGCCACTTTGCCCCACTAGTAAACAGCTGTACTTCAGAATTTGAGAGTAGATGTAACCTTTCTTCTATACTCATTCTCTGGGAATAGTGCTTCAGATTTTTGTTGCCAATCATGAAAAAGGATATACAGAAACTGAGGTGGGGTCAAAGAAGATTAGCTGAAATTTTCAAAATGAGAGAAAAGGAGTTCTTTTGAGAAGAGTTTATGATAAGCTTGTTAACTTAGCAGGGAAAAAAAAGAATATTGCATTATTTAACCATAATTAAGCAAAAATTCAGTCAATCATGTGAGTTGTTCTTTGAGAGCATTTCATGTCTGGTTACAGAGACCATGAGATATAAGTCAAGGCCTTTATTGTGTCCCACCCACTTAGTGATCTTACGTGATAGCATCAGAGGATCCTAGAATGCTGAGCAACAAAGATCCTTGAGGATTTCTAGGCTACCCCCTTCCCCTGACAAAGGCACAAATCTTTATAGCACTGGCAAAAATATATATAACTAAATAAAACTGGTCATTTGCTCTCTGGTAATTGATGAAACCAATAGGAATTTAAAGTCCATCTTAGATTAAATACAGGCCTGTACATATAATTAAACATGAACAAAGCAACTTTTTAAAAAGCAATTTGAAAGATGCAATTATCCAATAAGTCAAGAAGTATTTAGTGGATACCAGACACTATGTTAAAGGCTGGGTATATAAAAGGAAATAAATGAAGTTCTTGCCTTAGAGGAGCTCACAATTGAATGGAGGTGCTACAATCATGTACACAAGATATCCGAAGGATAAATGGGAGGCAATGTGGAGCAGATCGCTTTATCTTTGTAAAATGAGATGTTCCTGTAGTCCCTACTTCATGCTCCTCTTATGATACAGCAGTTCTTGTAAAGTACTTTACAATCTTTAAAATGCTTTTAAAAATGGAAGTTGTTGCTGCCTTTGTGGTAATCATTTTCACTCACAATAGTGAAAAGTTCCCTTAAGCATCTAGGGGGCCAAGATATGTTGCTTGATTCTCCTGGGAATCAGGCCTTTTAAAAAGTAGCTGCAAGAAAAAAACGGCTACAGAAAACTCACTTCTTTCTCTCCTTTTCTCTTCTTCCATTTCTTCTTGCCTCCCTCCCCCCCCAATTCATTTCATATGGCTATGTGTGTCATCTCTTAGACCCTTGATAGCAAGGCAACTAATAGATAGTATCATTTCTCACCTGGAAGGAAGGACTTAGGAGTTAGAAGCTTTGGAGCCCCTGATTGTCAGGCCAGCTATTGGCTAATTGCAAGGGAAGGACATTGTTACCGGAACTAAATTTAGACCCTCCTGATTCAGACCATCTCCTCTGCATCAGAAACCTGAATTCCATCCTTAGGTCTCTCAGTCTTTAGAGGAGTGTTTTTTGCCTTTTTGTACCAAAACTCATGCCCCCATACAACTTCTGAATCCATTTTATATCATGCAGCCCCACAGAGTACACATTCCTTGGTCCCCATTTTGGCTTCTGTCACCATTAGAATACAAACGTTTTGCTGACTGGAACGGTCTTGTTTACTTTTTTGGATCCCCAGCATTTCACACAGGGCTTAGCACATAGTATACTTCCTCAATATATGTTCTTCCTTCTTTCCTTTCATATTTATTTCCTTTCTTCTTTCTCTCTTTCCTCCCATCTTCCTTGCTTCCTTCTTATTTACTGACTTTCATCTCTAAATCACTGATCTATTCATCTATAAGCAGTTAGCCTTATCTGATTCACTGAATAATTTAAGGAGTGATTTTTCATAACAGATTTTGTTAATGTGAACCTTTTCAATTTATCCTTTATTTCTCATCCCTTTCCCTTTATATTGCCTGAATTTAAACTTTAAACTTTATTGATGACTTTAAATCTCACTTATTTGCTATCAGCATGAGTATATCAAGTTTTGGCAAAGATAAATATTTTGTTGACTTCTTAATAAGTGTTTGCTATAAAGGGGTGAACTACACTATGATGGGCAGGAGAGAAGGAAATCCCTGGAGCAATGTTTCTAGACTTAGCCTTGAACCTGTTTTGGATCTTTCTATATGTATCTGTTTGCCTCTGCCTGTTCTGTTCCTATATGTCTTTGTCACTCCTCCCCCCTCAGGTTTGTTTTAGTTCCTATTCATCTTTCTCTGTCTGTCCTGTCTGTCTCTATCTATCTCTGTTCCTCTCTCTCTCTCTCTCTCTCTCTCTCTCTCTCTCTCTCTCTCTCTCTCCTGCCCCTCTCTCTCTCTGTCTTGGTCTCTGTCTCTCTGCTTCTTTCTCTCTCTCAGTCTCTCTCTCTTTCTCCTCAACTCCCTTCTTTTGCTTCATATAAAATGTCATTGGAGAGACAAAAAAAAATTACAGTTAATGAAGAAAATAGATGATCATCTATGAGCATCTTTCTTGGACCAATCGCCAGCTTCCTCTCTTCCCACATCACTTTCACGTCACCTTTCTATGGAACTGTTGCCCCAGTTCTCAGGTTCAGACGTATCTGGAGTTTGCAGACATGGTTTGTCAGGACGGCACAATTGAATGGCTTGACTACTCCATTGTCCAAGTGTTATTAAATTGATTTTTCTCCTTCTAAAAGGACTGAGGGACTTCAAAGACGAATGTTATTACAATTCTATGTACTGTGTATTTTATTATTAGTGATCTCAAGAACAAAAGCCATGCCCCAGCCACTTTGTAGTCTTTCTGAGCTGTAACATAACTTAGGTTGATTAGCTGTCTTTGGAGAGCATGGGGCTGGCAAGAGGGATGGGATGGCAAGGCTGAACAAAAACTTCCCCGATTCCCAGATAAAGGCTTTTCAAAGTGCCTCGGGATGCCTGTCTTTGTCGCACATTTTAAAACACGGTTGGAAATCAGCACCTTTTCAGAGAGAATTGGATTTCCAAGAAGGAACATCTCTGGCATTTTTCTTAGTCTATCCACTCCACTCCCCCTTCCCCCCCCAAAAAAAAGTGAAAAAAAATCAACAAAAGGACAAGAACTGAGGATTCAAGCTCACATGACTGAAAACAAGTCAAGGGAACATGATTTTCTCTGTCAAAAGACAGGGAACGAAGGCCTTGTGATGCAGTGTTTAAAGAGCTCCCCTTATATCCTGACTCAAGAGGCCTGTGTTTAAATCCTGGCTCTGACACTTGGCGATCATGCAATGCTGCGCAAATAACAACCATTCTGTTCCTGTTCCCTTTCCTAGGAAATGAAGAACTTGGCTTCAATGATGCTCAAATTCCCTTCCAGATCTAAAAAGTCTGATTTAGTCCGTATTATTCAGGCCACACGTTCCCAGGCATTCCCCACTCTCTGAGTGGCCCAACCAAGTCTCAAAGCAATGAACTACATTGGTACAGGAAGTCAATTCATGGAGAGTGTTCAGTTCTCTCCCCATCATATGTGGACCCCTGGTTTTTATCAATAATTTTAACAATAAGAATTAACATATATCCAATGACTTTTTTCTCAATTACTTTTTTGATTTTCAGATTGTAGTCAAACCTTTGGGAGATGAACCATTCTGGGAAACAAAGCTACAAAGAGAACTATGATAAACCTTTATTAAATCCAAGTTCTATATAGGATCCTGAGCTAATATGGCATTTACTCAATATAAAGTCCTAGCCCTCAAGAAACTTACCAGGAAAGATGACTAGACTGTATTTTCTTACCTATCTGATAAGTGAATCCTAATGAGGTCGGAGTAAGATTATTCTGAGGGAAGGCTTCAGACAGCCAGTGTCCTCTGAGCCATTCATGGATGGCAAAGGATTTGGCTGAGACAACTAGGTCATGAAGTGGATAGAGTATTGGACCTTAAATCAAGATGACCCATTTCCCTATGTTTAAATCTGATCTCAGATACTTACTAGATGTGTGACCCTTGGTAAGCCATTTAATCCCATTTGTCTCTCAGTTATTTCTTCTGTAAAATGATCTGGAGAAGAAAATAGCAAACCACTCCTACGTCTTTTCCAAGAAAACTCTGAATGGGTTAACAAATTATCAGATATGAGTGAAATGACTGACTACAGAATTTAGTATATACAGAATATGAAAAGAGAATATTTCAGTAGTTGAATTCAGTGTAAGAGTGTTGAAAAAGTATAATATAATACATATGTAAGGGATAAACATTTGTCCAGTTTAGATGGAATTTACAATGAATGGAGTAGAATCAGGTAAGGTAAGCCAATTTTTGTGTTGAGGAGGATTTTGAAGGCAAGGCAGAAATAGAATTTTGAGCAAAAATGTGACACCTTCAATTCTATGCTGTAGAAACTGATATGTACTACGATTACTGATTTTATATATCTATCTATATCTGTAGCTATATGTTAGAAAAGTCTCTGCAGATGGTAATGATTTTATGTGCCTTGGAATAAAGAATGAGGATGGAGAGGAAAGGAGAGATGCAGGAAGAACTGCAAAGAAAGATTACAAAGAATCTGATCACTGAGGGAATACAGGAAAGGGAGGAAACTAAGCATAATAACAATAAGAACGATAATAGCTACATTCATGCAAGATTTTAAGGTGTATGAAGTGCTTTATATAAATATACATTTGAAAAAGAGGTAAATATAACTCCAAGGTCATGAGAAAACAGGGTGATGCTACAGATAGAAACAATGAATTAAGAAACACTGGCAATTTTAAGGAGATAGTAATTATTCAAACTGGAGATGTTTTATGAGAAAAGACAAGTACAATAGAGAAATAGCAGTGGAGTCAGAGATCCTGAGTTCAAATCCTTCCTCTAAGGTTTGCTGGTTAGAACATCTTAGACAAGTCAATTTTTCTTTTTAAATTTTTTTTCAATTAACATGCCTTGACTCTCTTTCCTTCTTACCTACCTCCTACTGGGAAAAAGGAAAATAAAATAAAATCCTGCAAAAATAAATATAGTCATGAAAAACATCTCTGCATTGGCAATGTGCCCAAAGTGCATGCTTAAGCCAAGTATCTAATCCATCATGTTTCTGTCAGGAGGTTCTGGGAGCATTCAAAATTATCAGTCCTCCAGAAATGCAGGTGTTCAATGCATTGATGTTTTTCAAATTTAAGTACTTACAAAATTGTTCATTTTGTTCAAAATTTTTCTCCTGGTTGTTTCCACTTTGCTCTGATTCAGTTCAAAGTGAGCTTTATATTATGGCTTTTCCCTATGAATATAGTCTCCTATTTTTGCCTGCTGTTGGTGTGAGATACGTTCCCCCTGTTTTTCTTCCCATTTTCTTTCCCAGTGTATCCTTTCCACACTCTGTGAGCAATCTACAGAGCAATATTTCCACATAGGGACAATGACTTAGAGAAAAGTCATGTCAACTGACTTAGTTGTACAAAACAAGATATTGAGCCGCTGAACTGAGAAAAAGATAAAAAGCACCCTGAACAAGAAGTGGGTTAAAGGTAATTATAAGCACTGAGTGTGCATGCTTAATGAGTTCATTAATATTAGGTTCTCCTCCCCAAAGGGGAAGTTTTCTGCCATTTTTGTCCATGGGCTGTATAATGAGGTGGTGGTGGGGGAAACACATCAAAGAGGAACATGCTATGGGGACACCGAGGAATCTGTTAATTTCATCATCCCCAGCTAATTGGGGTGACTGCACCTGGGTGTCTTGCCCATTTCTTGTTTCTTGCAAGAATTGTAAAAGAATCAATGTATTTCATCACTCCCGAATCCTTTTTACCTTTGCAACATCTTCCCTTTCCTTTCTTTTTCTAACATTAAAAAAGACATAACAGAAAAAAAAACACTTCCAGGCCTTTCCATCTTAGTGGATTCCCTCTAAAACCAATGGCATCCCACTTCTTAAGAACTCTTCCTTGGTCTCTTGCCCCTCCATTAGAATGCAAGCATCTTATCATTACAAAGTCTTTGCTAATTAATTACTTTTTTTATATTTACCTTTAACCAGCTATTTGTGTTTCAGAGATTCTACTCAGCTTTTGTCTTTACATCAGCAACATTTCAGAGTCCTCTATTTCATTCAAGATTCATTTTTCTTCCATACACTTGAGTTATTATTCACTGAAGGCTGTCTTTTTTTTTTTTGGAATATTGTATTCCATTCTCTCCACTCCTTTTCAGTGGTGACTGCTAAATGTTGTGTAATCCTGAACATGATTCTTTAGCATTCAAACTCTTTCCTTCTGGATACTTGCAGTATTTTCCCTTTGACCTGGGAAGTCTTTATTTTGACGATAACATTCACAAGTATTTTTATTTTAGAGTTTCTTTAAGGAGATGGTTTCTGAACTCTTTTCATTTCTGCTTTGCCCCATGGATCTAAGAGATTGGGGGAGGTTCCTTTAATAGATTGTTGAAATATGCTATGAAAACTCTCTAGCTGTCTCTCTGTCTTTGTCTCACTCTATCTCTCTGTCTGCCTCTGTATGTGTGTATATGTACATGTGTGTCTTGGTATTGATCTTGATCATGTCTTTTAGGCAATCCAGTAATTCTTAAACTGTTTTGCCTTGATTTCTTGTCCAGAGAGGTTGTTTTTACTATGAAATACC
The DNA here is from genome assembly GCA_023553655.1 of Myrmecobius fasciatus. Lineage (NCBI taxonomy): Eukaryota > Metazoa > Chordata > Mammalia > Dasyuromorphia > Myrmecobiidae > Myrmecobius > Myrmecobius fasciatus. The sequence continues at coordinate 305,687 of JAJPUD010001593.1, forward strand.
TTTTGATTTTCTAGTTTCTTTATATGTTTTATTTTATTTTATTCAACATTCCTAATTATATTTTTACATTTTAATTTTTTTCTCAGTTACATGTAAACAAATTTTTAAACATGCTTTTAACATTTTTTGAGTTCTATATTTTTGCCTTTCCCCCATCCTCCATCTTTGGGAAGGCAAGTGGTTTGAGATAGAGTGTATATGTGTTCAGTCATTCAATTGTATCTCACTCTTTGTGATCCCATGGAACGGAGAATCCCAGGCTCTTCTATTCTCCACTATCTCTCGAATTATGTCCAAGTTCATGTTCATTGTTTCTATGACGCAATCTATCCATCTTATCCTCTGTCATCCCCTTTCCCTTTTGCCTTCAATCTTTCCCAACATCATGGTTTTTTTTTTCCAGTGAGTCCCATTTTCTCATTATATGATCAAAAGTTTTAAGCTTCAACTTCACTATTTGACTTGCCAGTGAATAGACTGAATTAATTTCTTTAAGAATTCACTGATTCGATCTCTTTGTTGGTCAAGGGACTCAGAAAAGTCTTTTGCAGCACAATTTAAAAGCTTTGCCTCTCCACCTCTCAGCTTTCCTTGAACTTTAACTCACAGTCATAAATTGCTAGTGAAAAAATCATAGTTTTGACTATATGGACTTGGTCAGTAAGGTGATACCTATGCTTTTGAGTATGCTGTCCAGATCTTTCAGAGTTTTCCTTTCAAGGAGCAAGCATCTTTTAATTATATAGGTGCAATTGCTATCTGCAGTGATTTTTGAGCCCAAGAATATAAAATCTGACACAGCTTCCATTTTTTCTCCCTCTATTTACCAGGAAATGATGGGACTGGTTGCCAAGATCTTAGTGTGTGTGTGTGTGTGTGTGTGTGTGTGTGTGTGTGTGTGTGTGTGTTTAATGTTAATCTTCAAGCCAGCTTTTACAGTCACCACTTTAATCTTCATCAGAAAGCTTCTTAATTCTTCTTTAATTTCTGCCATCAGAGTGGTATTATTTGCATATCTGACATCATTGATGCTTCTAGGAACTTTAATTCCAGTTTTTGATTTATCCAGCCTGGCATTTCACATATAAAGTGACCATATACAGTCTCATCATAGTCCTTTTCCAGTCTTAAATCATTCAGTTGTTCCATATTTGGTTCTACTTAGCCAACATACAAGTTCTTCAGGAGACAAATAAAATGATCTGGTACTGTCATTTCTTTGAAGACTTGCCACATTTTCTTGTGATCTATACAGTCACAGGCTGTATACAGTGTGTTCTTCTGGTAAAACTTGGTTTACATATTGCTAAAGCCTACCTTGCACAATCTTAAGCATAACCTGGTTGGTGTGAGAAATGTAAAGTGTGAAATTGTTTGGTAATTTGAATATTCCTTGACATTGCCCTACTTTAGGATTGGAATGGAAATTGATCTTTTCCAATCCAGTGGCCACTGTTGAGTTTTCCATGTTTGCTGCCATATTGAGGGCAGAACTTTAAACAGCATCATCTTTTAAAATTTTAAATAGTGAAACTGACATTTCATCACTTCCAACTAACCTTATTGTTAGCCCTGTATTAGTCTTGGGTTTGTATGTTTGTCTTTGAATCTGCACTTTCTTTTGCAATATGGCTATATGGAAATGTTTTGCATGATTGCACATTGCAGAGAAAAGCAAGAAAGCAAAATGGCTCTTTGGTGACATTTTACAGGTTCCTGAGGAAAGAAGGAAAGGGAAAGGGAAAGATATTAAACTACATCCTGCATTCTAAAGAATAGCAAGGAGAGATTTTAAAAAAAAAAAACCTTTTTAATAAGCAATGCAAACAATGGGAAAGGCAAAATATCTTTTTTTTTTAATTAGAGATATCAAGAGAATGTTTCATGCAAAAATAGGTAAAAGAAAAGACCAAAATGGTAGTACTTAACAAAAACAGAAGAAGTAAAGAAGAGGTGGCAAGAATGCACAAATGACTTTTAGAAGAATAATCAGATCACTGAAAACCATGATGGTGTAGTTACTGATCTAGAGTCAGACATACCTTCTTTCCTTCCTCTTCCTCCCTCCCTCTTTCCTTTCCTCCCTTTCTCTCCTTCTCTCTTTCTCTCTCTCTTTCTCTGTCTTTCTCATCCCTCTTTCCTTTTCCTCCTTATTGCACTAAGGCTAAAAGGGTAGCATCAATTCATAAACCCGATTCTGCTTAATAATTAGCATTGGCACTTTGGCTTGCTTAGTTTCTGACCTTGGTCAGTTTGGCGCTTCTTAGGCAATTTTAATTTCCTGCCCTTGGAGGCTCATCATGTTGGTGGGAGACATAGTATCCCTCTGGAACTGCTTTAGCTCAATGCATAAATTCTGAGTTTAATTCATTAGTCTCACTTCCTAGTAGCAAGGAACGAGGGCATGTTCACCACCATCACTCCCCCCTTTTCCCTCAGAAGAATTATTCTTACCTAAGAAAAGCACCATCTGCATTTTTCACAAGGAGGTTTGATACTAACATCACGATCCATTCATTTGAACCTAACTACCCAAATTTTATTTAAAAGCTGCATTTCTTCATAGATAGATAGAGACATTAGTAGTTTTATTAAAGCAAAGTTCTTTTCCTCCTCATAGATATAAAAAAATTATCTATAATAGCAGCAATAGCCTACATCATTTGGCCATCTTTTCCTTGACACAAAATATTTTCTTGCTGCCTTTTACATGATTAAACTTCTCCATATGGTAAGGACTTTTCCAGGACAGAGTACCTTAAATTCTTAAGCTAAATTTATCAATGGCAATTCCTTCCTTTTCTACTTCCTACTTTCCCCTTTTCTTCCCTCTCCTTTGCCTCCTTTCTTTTTCTTTCTTTTCTTTCTTTCTTGGAGTTTATTTAGGAAGGTGATAAGGATCTTCTTTCTTGGAGTGCCTGAGCAGTGTAACAAAGCCCTGGTCCTAATACTGGTAAGAGGTGGGCAGGTGCTTTGCCCAGCTGAGCATGTACCAAAGCCCCTTTTCTCCGGACTTATTTTGAATGACATTTGATAGTATAGACCATTTTGTAGTTTCAACCAGAGGAACATGACAAGCAGAATAAAAAAATGAGCAGTACTGATGGATACTCTCTCCACACCATCTTAAGAACTCAGTATCCTCTGGAGCCCAGAGCCTGCTGGCTTGGGCACCTACTCTCCAGTGTTGAAGGGATTGCATTCTCAACAGGGAGTTTCTTCCTTCTTGTTCAGCTGGACTCTGCAGCTGATAAAGCAGATCAAGGAGGCCGACAGTGAGTGTATCTGAAAGTGCCGAGTGCATTGGAGAAGTCAGGTTTCCTATGTAGAATGTAAGTATCCATCTATTCTGTACCTAGAGCGTGTAGAACATAAGTTTAGCTCAGTCATCACCTTACTCTAGCACAGCTCAGCCATTTCCCTGCCCCCCATCCTCACTCACTCCTCAGCTTTTTCTTCTGTCTCCTCTTTCCCAGGTAATTGTGGGGATAGCTCTAATCATACACCATTTATAATAGTCATATTGAGCACTGGCCCTGGGTTCAGAAGGAGCTGAATTCAAATCCAGTCTCAGACAATTAACGCTTACTAGTTGTATGACATTAAATAAGTCATTTAACTCTAGATGCCTTGGAAAACTCCCAAGAAACAAACAAACAAACAAGAATCATTACGTTGACATCTTACTGTACAGAATCATACTATGGGTAATATTGTCTCGTTATAAAGATATGGAAATTCACTGTAAGTAGTACAATTTGTAGTAGGGATCATAGGATCTTAGATTTTGAGCTAGAACTAAGAGAACTAAGAGCTAAGAGCCATCTAGTCCAATCTCCCCACATTATAAAAGAGAAAGCCAATCCCCAGTCATGTTAAATGACTTGTCCAGATCCCATCTCACTGATTTCTAAAGCTAGTTCACCCATCCACTACCTAATCTGGGCAGGATTTGAATCTAAATTTCCTTAGTTCTATTGCCAGACCACTTTTGCTCCCTCTCACAATGTATTTGCACAATTTATCCATCTAGAATTTACTATCAAAGAAGGGAGCCTGGGACACTGAGCATTGAAATAACTAGCTGTCATAAGAGAGCTAGTAAGAGGGAGAGATGACACAATTAGAGTATTTTTCCTCCTCCTCTTTGTTTCTTTGGATCCCTGGCTTCCTCCAAGTCTCAATGTCTAAACTTCTACAAGAGACTTTTCCTGGGTCTCCACTACAAGTTGCTTCCTCTCTAAAATTAGTCTTATTTACTCTGAATGTATATTGTATATGCCAATTTCCATCTACTTGTATCTTTCATTAGAGTGTAAGTTCCTTGAAGGAGAGCATTTAAAAAAAATTTTGTTTGTATCCCCTAGAGCTTAGCACAGTGCATGGAAAAAGGCCATAATAAATGCTTGATGATTTATTATTGGTGATACAAAGAAAGAGGGAAAAATATGAGTTTCAGCCTCCCAGCGGATGCATGTTTTTGGAAGTCCTGCAGCTGTGTAACTCCTTGTCCAGATCTTCTGCCCCTGCCTTTCTAGAAACCACAGGAACAACAGTCACAATAAACACCAGTATTTGTTTTGTTTTTCCTTTATACTTTGGGGAACAGAATGTCCCAGGACCTTTCTAAGGGCAAACTTGACCTTTCTCATTTCTAGAAAAAGGAGAAAGTCAGAAAGGTTTCTTCAGACCTCAAGATTTATGTCAACTTCCATCCACGTCAACAAGGGAAAGGAGAGATTATGGACTTGAGTAAAGGATCCTTTTGTCCTGCTTCTTCCAAACAATGATGCAAGGAGAGTGCTATTTTGTCATAAAGTTTGAGAAAAGACTGAGGCAGTGTGGGGTACTGTTCATTGGAGTCCTCTTGTTGAGGAAGTAATCAGATATTTTCCCCTTCTGGATTGCTCTTCTCCTGCTCTTGGGGGGTGAGTTGAATGTCTTCAGAGGTGTTAAAACTGCTGCCCAGAGACTCTCTGGAGGGGAATCCAAAACAGCTTAAAATATAATTGAGAAATATTTGACAAAGGGAATAAAAGTATAGTAGGACATAGATAAAATTATTATATGGTTTTCTAAAATCAACCAGAGATGCACTTGCATATGGTTTTGTGGCCCCTTTTCTGTTTGAGCTTGATTTTATTGTCTTAGAGGGATGGGATTCATGTAAGGTGAAAAAAGACCTGGATGAGATGTTAGCAACAAGTTGAAGAGAACTGGTAGGATGGAACTGGAATGACTGCTTGATATATTAAGTGACTGTTTTTCTCCTCATGAAGGAACAAGGCCAAGAAATTGGATCCAATGGGCGTCTGGGGGGATGTAGGAGAAAAATATTTAGAATAAGGTGGCTCAGGGTCCTGGTCCCTGGGACAGTGGGTGATAATCTTTGTCTCTTACTTCATCTTTTTTCCTCTGTTCTCTCTGCCTCTCTCTATTTCTCTCTTCCTCTCTCTTTCCTCCAATGTCTTTTCCCTCATTTTTCTTCCTCTTAATTTTTCTTCTGCATTTTCCCATTCACTTCATTTTTCTCTCTCTCTTTACATGGTACTACCTCCAATGTCTTTCCCCCCCTCTTCTCTCCATTTTTCTTCTTTTTTCTATTCTTTTCTCTTTTCCTTTTCCCTCAATCTTTTGAATTGATTTTAGGTGTCTCAGGGATGCATTTTATAGCTGTAAGCAAATGGAAAGATCATTTCATCAAACTCTCATTTTCAAAATGAGAAAACTGAGACTCAATAGCATGAAATGATTGTTCACGATCACACATTAATCTAGTTAGGAAAGAGGAACGTCAGGGTTTGATTCCATTTCTCTAGAATTAAACTACAGTGGGCTGAGATAGATGATGCTACATCTAAGAGTTCTTAAAGGAAGAAGACACCCCTGGGGAAGGAGAAATATAGAGATAAGTACACAGGGGAAATCCTGTTTCCTTAGAGGAGAGGATATAGGAGGAAAGGCTGTGCTGGGCAATTCTTTCCTGCTCAAAACTACTTTGTTTGGTGCTAACCCAGTAGGGTCAAAGCAATGCATTATAACAAATGGGGGGAGGAATAAAAAAAAAAGTCCATGAGAAATGAACCATGAAATCTAGGGCCCATTAATGAAGCAAAGGAGAGAGCCTGGGTTGGAGGCAGGGGAACACAATGCTTTTGAATCTGTCCTCTGCATTGGTTGAGAAAGCTAGATATGCCCTCCTGTGGCTGATGTTTCTATTGAAAACAGTTTCCAAGAAACTATATAGCAAATGTAATCCTTCACCTGGCCTTTTCTCCCATTGCCTTCTCGCTGGGAATCTGTGTCCCAGATAAAGCAATGACTGCAGCCTTCACAGAGGGAAGATATGATTTTGTTTGCTTGCTTGTGGATTCTAATTTGATTTTAAATTAAATATCTTATTACAAACTTAAAATTGAACATCAATGCAATCAACTAACCTTACTGAGTAACTATTTTGGCGGGGATCCATTCATTATCTTTTCTTAGATGGTGAATTAGGATTTTTCTGGCTCTGCTGATTTTTACTTAAACTTTATATTATTTCAAAAACATCTTTGCATATTCATTTACATTTCTCATAGATTAGAAGCTTCCTGAAGCTTTTTTTTTTGCCTTTATATTTTTGCCTTTATATTCTGAGTAACTAGTATCCCGTGCCAGAAATTTGTCATCGTTCAATCATTTTTCAGTCACGGCCACCTCTTTGTGACCCCATTTGGGGTTTTCTTGGCAAAGATATTGGAGTGGTTTGTCTTTTCTTTCTCTAGTTCATTTTTACAAATGAAAAACTGGGGCAAACAGAGTTGAATGACTTGTCACACAGCTAATGTCAGAGTCCAGAGTCTTCCTGAATCCAGATTCAGCACTCTATCCACTGCATCGTGTAGCTGCCAGAAATACAGCAACTACTTAATAAATTCTGGTTGCATTGAATGGTTACTCTTAATAGCATCACGCTATTCCATTACATGAATATATCATTATTTATTTACTCAGTTCCCTAATTGAATATTCTGGATACTTCCAGTTATCTTTTGTTTCAATTACACATACAACTCCTATAAAAATATTTGAAAAGATAATACTTTTTAATTTATTTTAATAAGATTTTCAGAGTCTATTCCTGGTGATGGAATTATTATGTCCAAGAACATAATCATTTTTAGAACATTTACTGCATACTCCTGGAAGGCTCTCCCGAAAAATTTGGATCAGTTTAAAATTTGATCAGCAATGAGTGAAAGTACCTATTTTTCCACATCCCCACCATCATTGAGTTTTATATTTTTATTTTGTTTTCCGGAATCGGTACCTTGGATTGACTTCTATTTGCCACACATTGATCAAACAGTAGTGAATTTGAGCCTTTTGGAGTATGAGTTGTAGCAATTTATATTTTCTTTAATAAAAAGCCCCAGAATTTTTCTCTTCTTTCCTTTTTCTTTTTTGTATGGTAAACACTTTCAGGATCCTTTGGGCAGGATCCAGAGGGCAAATCCTGGCTAGGTGCTTTGGGGGCCAGAAATACAATTTTATGCAAGGAGAGAGTATCAGGCTTAAACTGCCATGCAGGCTGTTCAGCTGGCATCAACCTGCAGCTGGAAAGCCTTTGTGTGTAGCCCCTGCCTCGGATGTTTAAGAAAGGAATCTGGAATTGATTCCAGATCTTACATCTGCCTCTTAATTTTACTTCAGAGGAGAAGGATGACAGGAAAGGCAATGAAGACAACTAAATGCATTTATGATTTATGCTCCCTGTGATAAATCAATGGGTGATTTCTCCCCCAAATGGGATCACTGTCCAACTAACTCATACCAGCTGAAACATGTGCAGGATGCCTGAGAGCACTGGGTCTATGGCCCTGCGGGCCCATGGGCTGAGCATTCCACAGGCTAGTTACCTAACCCCAAACCCCTCGAGGATGAAGACAGGATGGAGTGGTGGGTAAAGGGAGGGGAGGAGGAGAAAAGGAAGAACACGCCATTTCACAATAGAGTTCAGAATGGTGTTTTTCACTGCCATTGTCTTCATTCTCTTTTTAAATAGAGAGCTACTAAACAACTAAAAATGCTGATAATATATATATATATATACATACATACATATGTATAATTTATAGTATAGTATAAGTTATATAGTATAACATCTTGATCCTGAGAGGAATTTTTGCTGGTTCTTAACCATTGTGATCTCATGAAGCCTTTGGTCAATTGAAACCTTCCAGCCTCTTCTCAGAATCGTGGTTTTAAATCCTTAAAGTAAAATATACAAGATTTCAATGGAAATTAATTATATTGAAATATAATCATCAAAATTTTCTTTGAAAAACAAACTCACAGACCATAGATTAAGTACTTTGATGTGATCTAACTCCTTCACTTTACAGCTGAATAAACTAAGACCCAGAGTATTGGATTTACTTTCCCAAGACCGTACAGGTAGAGTCTGAGCTAACATTTGGATGCAAGTCTTCAGTGGTCCCATGATCTCACTGACACGTGAACTGCCTCCAACCACGCTCTTCACAACCCAGACATGGCCTTTCATTCTGTCCCATGTGGGAGCCTTCTACAATTCTTGATGTTGTGTGTTTATTGATGGGCTCTGTCAACTCTTCTTGGTTGACTTTTTCTCACATCATGTGAGCAGCCCATTCATTTACACCATTTCTTGTGTAGTTCTTGGCTAATAATGTGTTGTAGCAGATTCGTGCTTCTATGAATGTTTTCCTTGCCTGTTGGGCCATCCTTCATTTAAATTCTGGTCAGAACACACTCAGTTTCTCATTTTAATGCCAGATAGAGACAAACTTGCTCATGGATTGATGATATTTTTTCACTCTCTTGACCCTTTGTCCATCTTATCAAATGAGTCTACAGAGAACTGGCTTGGTCTTTGCAGAAGATGACTAATCAAGCCCTTGTGCTGCCAATTAGTAGCAGCTACCTAGACCTTGGGAAATAAAGCCAGATATGGACACTGCATATTGGAAACTCTGCTGCTGAATACAGTTTTCTTCTTCAATTTTTTATAAACTTTAAAGCAAGCTATAAACCTTTGACAAGCTAAAGCTTGACGACTTGGAGGACTTTTGTTGGAAAAAAATGAGAGCGAAATGTAGTATCTACGGAAATGTATACAATTGGCATGGGGGAAATGAGACGGAGGGTTGCTTGTCATATTGAATTAAGGGCATGCTGAAAGGAGAGCAATTAAATCTATGGCTAAGGGATATTGCCTGGATGGTGGTGAGGGTCAAAACTTTTGTTGCTCTCAATGGAAACTCATGTTACTGTGACTAGATTGACCTCCATCCAAACAATGATATAGTATTTGCACATAAATGAGAAAAGACCTGGACAATGAGAGCTGTTCTACACATCAAATCATATTCCTATTGTTCAAGCCAGGAATACACACACACACACACACACACACACACACACACATACACACACACACACACACAAGTTCCTGCAGCTGTGTTTCTTTAGGGTAACCGGGACATCAAATGACATCTTAGGTTAGTTTAATCTGGTTTTGCTCCATGCTTGGCCCAAGGGAAACATATATACTATGCCTCTGTGCTATTCAGTAGTGCTAATAAGAAATCATTTGGGGGAGAAAGTAGCACTTGGGACTGTTTTAATTCCCTCCTAGTAGGAAATCATAAATTAAATTGCACTTATGATTTATTCATCTTACCTCCAAAAAGGAAGTCTTCACATAGTTTCCCCGGCATTACAGAATTCGTTAGCTTTCTCCAGGGATTGCTAATTATGCATATGGAATAAGCACAAGATAAGGGAAATGCACTCATCTTGGGGGCCAGCTGCCTTAAACTTAGCGGGGAGGCGAAATCTGGCCCAAGGGGGCTCATGTTCCGCCGTAAGGAATAAAGTTGTGTTCCTGGTTACAGAAACTGCAAATGAACGGTGTGGGTTTTCCCCTTCATCTCCTCCTTTACAGTATCAAAGCAACATCTTTTTTTTCCCTTTTCCTTCATCTGATAAACTGTGCAAGTGGCCACAAGTGAGATGGGTACTTAAGCTTAAATGGTAAAAATATCTATAAACAAATCTCATTAGAAATTAATGATCACTCCATTGAAGAAAGAAATCTGTATCAAAGGTGAGAATAATGTGCATTTGGCGTCTCTGCTGCGGTTGTTTGAGATTGAAAAAAAAAAAAAAGTCTCCTTGCCGCTGCCAGACAGCAGGGACGGGGAAGAGCCTCTTGGGAAAGTCGAAGTTGGGTTTTCCTTATAGGGAATTCTGTTTCTAAATAAATTCCAGAGTATAAATAATCTGAGAGCCGAAACGTAGTTTTGGGATCCACTCTCAGACACCTTGTAGTTTCAACACGAAAAATACAACCAGGCTTAAGGCTTTGCGCACTTGGACATGATACATTATTTTAAAAGGCACTCGTTAAATGGGATAGATTGCCTGAATGTCTAATCGATACGAAATAGATACAGGAAAATCTTCCTTATTGAAGAGACAGCATACTAATCCTCAAGCCTGAGGACATGGGTTCAAATCCTGCTACTGATACTTATCTGTGTGACTTTGGGCAAGTGATTTACTTACTGAAATTATTTCCACATCTATAAAAGGAAAGAGTTAGATTAGATGCCTCGGAGCTCTATGTTTTCTAGTTCTATGATCTATGATGTTTCTGGTCAGTGCAAAGATTGTTTGATTTGGAATCAGGTGGGCTGGATTCAAATCCTGACTGTCCAGAATATTCACCTCTCTGTGGATCTCTTTAACAAATTGAGGAGGTTCATAAATTTAGATCTGGAAGAAATTTTAGATGCCATCTAATTTCACCCTCTCTTTTTTGATCAAGGAACTGAGGTCTGGAGATATAAAGTGACCTGGCTAAGGGGATAGTTAGTTGGTGACAGGGCTGATTAGGGCCTGGGTGCCAGGCTTCCAAAGCATTGCTCTGTCTGCTGCACCAAAAAAAACCCTGAAACTGTACTTTCTCTTCTAAATTTGAGACCCTTTGATCCTTTACTTGTAGCCTCCAGCTTCATAGGTCTTTGTGCATTATCAAAGACAATGAAAGGATTAATAAAAGCAGTTCTTTCCCTTAATTCTTTCTTGTGTGCTCCAAAGCTGGTCAGGAACTCCTTTGAAATATTTCCTGAGAAATTTCTTGGGTAAAAAGACAAATCAAGCCTTGGGTGGAATGATTCAGAACAGATATGCAGAAGGAACCTTTGGAGGACAATGAATCCACCCACCTACACACTATATCTATATATCTATATATCTATATATAGATATATATATATATATAAATGAATTGAGACATATAGTGGCTAAATGACCTGGCCAGGCTCATACAGTTAGTAAATGTCTGAGCTAGATTTTAAAGCAAGGTTTCTTGACTCAGGTCTAGTGATCTGCCCATTGTGCCTTACTTCCCTCTAATAACTGGAGAGGTGGATTCTTTCACTTGTTGGAAGATCATACATTTGAACAGCAACCAGGCAATGAAATGAATCGGCCTTACTGTTGTTCATCAGCAACAGGAAAGGTTCTAGCTCTCAGCTTTCCCATTTAAGCCCAGCTTTGGTACCCAAGTCAAGCTCTTGCCAAATTTTACTGAATTCCCCCTGACAAACAGATCTGCAGATTCTAGAGAGTACATCAAATGGCAGGAAACCAGGCCAAGAAGGAGTCATCCAGCTTGACGTTTATGGGGTGTTTTTGCCTCAACTACTTTATTTAAATATTTAGGATGATCTGCGATGTGTGTGAAAGGTCTCTTTTTGGAGGCAGAATGATAGAAGGGAGAGAAGAGGGTGATAATTAGTTTTCCATCTTTGACTCAGGAGTTTGTGAATCTCTTCTGATTCTTTCAGGCACTGAAAAAGAAAGAGAAGAAAGGTTCTTCTGGAAGGGCTATTCTTTCCAGATTTGCTCTTTGAAATATAACCACAAAGACTTGAAAGATATTAAGCCGAGCCCCCTGAGTCAAGCTTCTGGCATTAGGAAGCCAGCTTCCTCTGGTAGCTTTTGAGAGCCGGGCCCACAATCACCCTGGACCAAGTACATAGGGCTGACTTCACACCAGCAGTCTAAGGTATACCACCCCATCCATCACTTGGCAGAGCACCTGGTACTGATGCAGAATGGATGCTATTCCATCACTTGGCCTGGGGCCTAGATTCCAGGGGAGGAGCAAGAAGCAGCTGTGCACTTTAAAGACTGACCAGTTCTCACATATATCTAAAAACATATATATCCATGTCTAAAACACATACACACACATACACATAGATATAGATATAGATCCCTGAGCAATGTGTTAGCAGAGACACTATCCAGGAAGTTGTCCTATGAGGTGGGCTTACTTTAGATGAAATGGGTAAGGGCCAGTTTGTCTCCCATTTCTATTAACTCATCTAGAAACAGGTCCTTATTTACCACTGGATCTCCTCCACTGACTCCAGAGTTGATAGCATTCACCAGTTGTTTGCCTTTATTCATGATATTTTTTTTCAAATGCAAACAGATATAAAGGAATAAAGGGGACCAAAAAGTGGAAATTTTGTGACTTTTTTAGAAGATGCATACAGAAATAGGTGAGTCCTATTCTGGGTTCTGTACCGGAAAAAAAAAAAAGAATTGAATGAATCAAAAAGGATTTAAGCACCTACTATGTACAATAATGCTACTGATAACAGTTTACATTTATATAGTGTTTTATATTTTACATAGTGCTTTACATATTGTGCATGTGCTCTCTCAACAATTCTATGGGGTAGGTGCTCTGATTTATTATCATCAATTTGCAGATAAAGGAACTGAGACAGAGATTAAGTGACTTGCCTATGGTCACACAGCTTGTAAGGGACTGAGAGGCTTGAACCCATGTCTGTCTGAATTCAGGTTCAGTATGCCGTGGCTGGCTGCTTCCTTTGCTAATTGTGAGGGGAATGGACAAAGAGAATGGGGGGGGCAGAGGGAGAGAGAAAGAGAAAGGAAGAAAGAGGGAGGGAAAGAGAGAGGGAAGAGACAGAGACAGAGAGAATGAGAGACACATATAGAGAGTCACAGACAGAGAAACAGAGAGACAGAGACAGAGAGACACAAAGAGAGACAGAGACAGAGAGAGGGAGGGAACGAGAGGAGAAAAAGGGACAGAGACAGAAGGTGAAAGAGAGAGAGAGACAAGAGACAGAGAAACAGAAAGAGAGTGGGGGGAAGGTAGAAAGAGAGAAGAAGGGAGGGAGGGAGACAGAGAAACACAGT